>PVJA010033589.1:0-23196 GCA_004027025.1 Myocastor coypus | reverse complement strand
CCTTCCACATCCTTCTCAGCGTACGTGGTTGGCTAACACAGGGGAGCTTTTAAACAAGTAAGAAAGACTAGGAGAGAATTTCTTGGTCATTTCTGTTTCTTGGAGTGCCCCTGGCTGCTCTGTGCAAAGCCAGCTCTGATTGGAGTTGCAAGCCCGTCTCTCGGGGCTGCCAGCCCTTGTGTACTCACGTGTAGATGCAGTGTACACTCTGCTGTACCCCAAGCTACTTTTTGTTGTTGTTGTTGTTGTTATTTTGCTTTGTTTTTTGAAGAACTGGAGATTGAACTCAGGCCTTTGAGCCTGCCAGGCAATCACTTATTCTAATGAGCCGTCTCCTTAGCTCCTTGCCCCACGCTACTGTGCACCCCATCTTTTCCAGAATGCCACCTGATGACCCTGGGAATGCTGTGTGGAGAGGACAGCCGGGGAAGGAGGTGGCACGGGCATCTGCTCACTCGCACATTGCTCCTTCATCCCATCCTGCCACATCCAAACGCGAGCTGAAAGAGAAAATTTTTGAAGTGCCAGGTGAAAGGTGAGCACAGAGGACCCAACCAAACGTGGTCCCTTGTAAGCACATGCCCTGGGGCAACCAGACAGGCGCACACCCATGCAACTGCCTGATATTAAGAAGAGGGTGGGGCCAAAGATCACAGGAGATCACAGAAGAGAGATCTGAATTTTCTGTACTCCAGCAACTGGTTTTGAATTCTTTATGTAGTCTAAAAATATCTATGTTCTAAATATAGCTATATTTAATATTTAATTTTAATATCTAATTTTGCCACTGCTTTCTTAAAGAGATATTCTAAATAAAATTAGTCCCAAGCCCTCAAACACCTAGGTACTTTCCTGTGTGGACCTCAAGAGAGAAAACATACTTGTTAGTGTGCTTATTCTCACCTCACTAATAAAAGAACCCAAACTGCAGGAGTGTATGCTCCAGAAACTTTATGCCAGCCATGCTTGCTGTGGGACCTGAAACTACATTTGAACCCCATCTCAGAGCTGCATGTTCTTCCCCACACCCCACCTCCATTGTACTCCCTCTAGGGGTACACCTTTGACGCTGCAGCCTGAATGCATTCCTGTCATTATTAGACTGGTGCTTATCTCACCAGTGCATAACACTTGCAAATTTGTTCCTAGATGCATACAGGACCATACATATTTTCCCCCGAGGGAGAAAGGATTTCAAGCTACTTACCTTCAGACAATTCCAAATCGTTAGCAAGAACAACCTAAGAGATTCAATACATTGTTAGAAACTGACAGGAAGTGTTGAAAACAGAAAGAATTTCACTAGGAAAATATCTTTCCTAAGTAAGAATGACTCACCAACTTATACCTGCCAGCCTTAATAAATAAGAACACTGTTATGGTTTGTATCTAGTTGTCCCCATAAAGCCTCATGTAAATCATGGGGCTGTCAAGCAGGTGGCTCGAGGGGCTGGGCCAAAGGACTAGGGCAGGGCTTGAGGGGGTGTGGCCGAGAGAGGCGCAAACCGTTAAGTTGACAGCACGCGCTGTCAGAGGTGCTCCTCCCCAAGATGGTATTCTCTGGAGGTATAGAGCAGATCATCCTGGACACAGCAGTGCCAAGCATCTCTTCTAAACCCTACAAAGCAGGGGCAGCATTTTGAAACCTCCAGTAAGTGTGAGCTAAATAAACCTTTCCTTCCCTATGCTTGTGTGTCAGGTATTTGTCTCAGCAAGGGGAGAAAAGTAACTAACACAGAATTTGGTACCAGGTGAATGGGGTCGTTGCTATGGCTAAACCTGACCATTTTGGGAATGGCTTATGGGAAGAAATAGGAAAGGTTTGGAGACGTCACCTATGAGCAAAGTATTGGAATGGTTTTTGGCACTTCTGTAGAGGAGTTTCTGGTCAGAGCTCAGACCAGAGGATTGATAGGAAGGCGACCTGTAAAGACTAGGCTGGGGACGTTTCTGCTAGAAAGAAGGACTGCATTGGCTGTTGGACTCCAGATATTTGTGTTTTGGCTTGGCCTAAACTTTGACAGAATTTTGACCATGTCAAGAGACTTTGCTTGAGACTGAAATTAAACATGGAAGATTAAGTAATCTTTCAAAGGAAATCTCAAAGAAGTCAAATATTGGGGCAGTGGCATGGCTATTGAGGGGAGCTCTTAGTCAAACATATGTTGAGAATGAAGAGCAAAGAGCCCAGCAGAACAATTTAAAATGCTGTGAATTTGGCCAGAAAGGAAGTGCCAAGAAGGCTGTGGACTGCAAAGAGAGACCTGAGATCTTTATTGCCCAGGAGGAACAGGAGAATAGAACGGATGTCCTGAGGGCATCACAGGAGGTGGCAGTTTCTTGCCCTTTGCAGCCTCCAAAGCACAAGGGTGAAAGACTTTGCTTTGAGGAGAGAGCTGTGGAGCCCCATGTTCCAGAATGGAGGCAGCAGGCAAACCAGACTACAGAATGGTGCTGGCATAGAGAGTTTGTTTCTTGGAATCAGGGTCAGAGTGTTCAGAAATCCAGGCACTCAATCCCTACAGCTAAGAGAGAAGGAAGCCTGGCTACTGTTCCAGCTGGCAATAGACCTTGGCATCATCCATGTGGTGTTTATTTTAGGTGCATGGGGAATGCAGGAATTCTGAGGGTAAGAAGGCTTCCGTCTGTATTTCAGAAGAAGGCCTGGGAGGCCAGGCAGTGTGCCCCTGAGAGGGCAGTGTGTGAAGCTGTGAGTGAGAAGCCTACTCCGTTGAAGCCCCAGAAGTTTGGAAAAGCCAGGAACATGGATCATTCAAGGAAAACTGCAAGGAGGGAGCAAAGCCAGCCTAAGCAAGAAGCTATGGAAGCTACAATCACCAGAAGTGCCACATGGGTAGAGCCACATGGAGCTCACAATTTGCCACAGATTACTTTGGATGTTCCTCATGGAACTATAGGACTTAATGTTTGCCCTGCTGGATTTTGGACTTGTTTTGGCCCCAGTGGTTTGTATCCTCCTGTGTATACCTTTTGGAATGGCAATGTTTATCTTGTGCCTTTGAATGTGCAATGTATTTAATTTCTCATTTGTATAGGTCCTCACAGTTGAGAGTTTGCCTTGGATCTTGGAGGAGACTTGGGACTTGGACTTTTCAGCAATGCTGAAACTGTTGGGACTTTGGCAACTCTTAGAGATGGACTAAAATGCCTTCTGAAGAAAGGATGCACATGAGACTTTGGGAATCCAGGGGTAAAATGTTGTGGTTTGTATCTAGTTGTCCGCCCAAAGCCTTATATAAATCATGGGACTTACAAGTGCATGGCTCAAGGGGTTGGGCCAAAGGACCAGGACAGGGCTTGAGGACAGGGCTTGAGGCCAAGAGAGGCACAAACTGTTAAACTGACCACACATGCTGTGAGAGGACCTCCCTACCAGGTGGTGGTCTCTGGAGTTATGCGGCAGATCATCCTGGATACAGCAGTGTCCCAGCCTCTCCTCTAGACCCTAAAAAGTGGGGGCAGCATCTTGAAATCTCCAGTAAATGTGAGCTAAATAAACCTTTCTTAAGCTTGTGTGTCAAGTATTTGTCCCAGCAACGAGAGAAAAGTAACTAACACAATCATGATAGGGCTATTAAGAAAAAATTGGCAGGAATGGAAGGCCATTCATGCAGAAGATGGGCACAGGCAGATGAGGTGATTCAGGAATAGCCCATTCTCAAGTTTGGATCTGTATCCAGAACTGGACCCTCAGAGAGTGGCCCTGAGCCCACAGCAGGGAGCCCCAAGCTAAGCCCAGCCAAGCAGAACCCACTGTCCTGTGAGCAGCAGAGTCATTGGGGATTGTTTTGTTTCATTTTATTTTATTTTGGTCAACAATCTACCTTAGTCTGTCTTTTTAAAAAAAACTTCACACAGGGACTTAGTAAAAATGTATTTTCTAGAAAACCATCTGCAAACCTAAAACAAAAATAACATGCACACCACACTTATATTACTTCGGTATTGTTAGGAACTAATTTAATTTGTACAGGTGATCATGAAATATTAGGTGGCTTGATGTTCTTAAATCTGGTACCAGACCATGATTTCAAGTGTTAATGAAAGCCAGTACAAGAATGTCTACTAACAAAACTGCTTGCTAGTGGCAAACAGCACAAAACACTCATTTTCTTTTAGATCTTTTTCCAAGTCATTCCTGATGCATTTTCTCCTTTTCAGAGAATCAGTTACACAGAATGATGAGATTAAAAACCAATTTCCTTAAAAGAAAAAAAATAGAACCTACTTACAAAACAGGCAAAGGAGTTTTATGTAAGATGTTACTGTAGAACTAACTTAAAGAGAATACAGAAGAGGGACAGAATATATCATACTGCTACAAATATAGGTCCTTTCCCCTACTTTCTGGAAGAAAGAAATTTTCTTAGGGCCTGGGCTATATAAAATCACATACACTGCAAAGACAGAAACAAAGATGTTTGTAAATCCTTTATATTCCCAGCAGTCAAGGCAATATATTTGAGTGCTGAGGTTGACTCTAGCAGTGAAACCAGGGCCAGGTACTGAGCAAAGGTTAAAGAAATGAGGACATGCAGGGCCGGCCAGATAGCTCAGTGAATTAAAGCACCTGCTTAGGCAGACACAAGGGTTGGGGGTTCAATCCCCGGCCTGCAGTGCTGGCCCCGCCCCCTGGGATGTGCAGAGAAGGCGATTGAGACTAGGTGTGGTGGTGCTCGCCTATAATCCCATGGATTGGGAGGTTAAAAACAGGAGGATCATTACAAGTGTGATCTGTGTAGTGAGACCCTGTAGACTCTGTACTAAGTACAGAAAGGAAAAGAAAAAAAAAAAGAGAAAAGAAAAGAAAAGAAAAATAAATCATGACAAGGGTCAGAAAGCTGGAGTCAAGGAGGGCCCTTCTTCTGATGGGAGAAAGGAGATATGTTTACAGAGAATTTTAAGGCAAGAGTAAGATCCAGAACAGGAAGAACACCTAAACTTAAACAAAACACAAAACATTATGACTTAGTAGTTATGTGGGGCAACAAGAGAGGAGTTGTCTATATTATCTTAGAATAAGACTAAGGCACTTTAAATGTCAGCTTCCTGAGCTACATACCCTTCTCACAGTGCCCTGCCAAACTCATGAGAAGCAGTGGTCTTGTCCTAGATATCCAAGGTACAGACAGCTTCACTTCCAACAGTCTGAGGCTACACAACAGGAAGGAAAGGTTTATTTTTTATTTTTTAACCATATAAGGATTTATAGGAAGTGTTGTAGAGGAGGCGTCAAAACCACAGTGCCAATGAGGTTAGACTCAACACCAGGGTCTTGTGCTTCTGGTTTCATATGTGCTTGGGGGGCTTGAGAGAACAAGTGAATCTTTATCTCTATTGGTTTTCTGGCATCTGACTTAGCCATCCTTGCTCTGTGGTTTTTCAGTTTTCATCACATAACTTTCTTTGTTTGCTTGTCCTTTCTCTACCTCTTACATCAATGAGAATACAGGTAACAGCACTGTCTGCAAGCACATTTTGTTTTGAGAGATGACAGGGTCATCCTACAAGGCCATGGTTGAGCTCTGAGCACATGTCCTAGCTCTCCTTAGTGATGACAAAGTAGTTATTGTGGTTCTTATAAAAGCTCAGATTAAATGGAAGGGGAAATGCAAAAACAGAGGGCAAATTGCTATAATTTTCAGTGCACTGAAAGAGTCTAGCAAGCACATATTGATTTCAGTAGCCAGTACACAGATGAGTGCATCGATCCTGTCCTTTATGTCCCAGGTTCTCAACTTCATTTCCTGCTCAGCTGACTGCACTTTAAGAGTGGGCAGCCTGACAGAGTGAGGCACGGAAGTCTAATGACTTCTGTTCTCGTGGTGTGCTCTGACTTTTGAAAAATCTGTCTTCTTTAGGCCTAGGAGGGAAGGGAACTGCAAAGATTCTTGAAATAGTGGTATGTTAAAAAGCCCTAGCAACACAAAAGGGAGAAATTCAAACATTGCCAATCCAGGGAGACATGTTGTTCTCAAAGCTTGGTCTCTTGTTTTTCCACTGTGCGGGCAGGGAGAGGTACAAGGCTTGGCCCACAGCTGTCCGTCCTCCCCTTTCCTCCCTTGGCTCCTCCCCCAGTTGATTGGGACAATGACCCATCTCCAGTCCAAAGTGAGTTTAGCTAGCCAGGCAGCATGGTACCCACTCCTGCCACTTGAGATGTGTTATGGTTTATGTCTAGTTGTCCCCCCAAAGCCTCATGGAGTCGTTGGGTGGAGATTTCTAGAGTTTGAGACTTGATCCATGATCCCTGGGAGTATGGGTTTTAGTACTTCTGGGATTATGGGTGTAGCCTAAGGCGGAGAGCCTGAATGTAATATAAAGAGAGACAGAGAGACAGATTCGAGCCGTTGCTGCTGCTCTGCTGCCCTGATTGATTGGTTGCCTCTGCCACCATTTTGCTGCTGTTCTGACGCCGTGAACTGGATGCTCTCAGCTCTGCTCCACTCAGCCTTGGGCCAGCCGAATATGGACTGAAACCTCCACGAACTGTGAGCTAAATAAACCTTTCCTTCCTTCATTTTGAGTGTTGGGTATTTGTCTCAACAATGAGTAAAAAGTAACCAAGACAAGTTGCGAGAGAGAGGACCCCTGGAGAGGCTCAGCTCAGGAAGGGAGGGATCTGGGCCTCTTAGTTACTCGGTCAACAGTCACAAGCTTTTTCAGCCTTGCCTGCAGCTTCTGTGTTAGCTCAACTTCCCATTGTTTTAGTACTGATGAGATTATGGGTCTGAGTCTGGGATTATAGGTGTGGCCTAAGGTAGATAGGCTGAGGCAGACAGCCTGAATGTGAGAGGCCTTATTCTAGGAGGGCTCTTTCCTTTGTCCTGACCCCTCTGTACTTATTTGTAGAGCACAGGCCCTGTTCAAGGCTCCATTTGGTGTTCCTGCAAACCTACTTATGATTTATTTGGGGGTGATATGGGCTTCAAAACTTCTGTAACCTACTTGGTATTTTTATCCTAAGCATTGTGGACAGAGCAGCTGGTCCCAAAAGAGAGGAATACATGGAGAGCGGCAGCAGAGAGCAGCACACACACATCCAAAAAAAAAGAATAGGGAAAAAAAGCCTCTAGGCTGACTTGCAGCAAGAGCTACAACTCTGATATTTTAGAAAGAAAATGAGCAAAGTTGCTCAGCACCTCACCGCGTCCTTCCGGGATGCGCTGCCTTAGACGTGGGCTAAACAGCACTGAAGTCTGCTGCTGCCAGTCTTGAGGAGGGCCAGCTGTGGTGGTCATGGTCTGTGGGGACTGGGAACTTGGGGGCAATAATAATGGCCTCAGTCCTCTACTGACCTCAGACTGTCGTCCTAGCACAGCTCTCATCAGCATACCTGGGCGGGGCTTAAAAATAATCCTGGGGCTTGGGGGAGAGGCGAGGGAGCCGGGTGAGAGAGGGCCTGCCACGTGGCCGTCAGAATGGGCATTGGCTCTGGGAAGCAGAGGCAGGAAGATGGCAAGTTTAAACCCAGTCTAAATCCCAATTTAGTGGATTACAGAGACTCGTTCTCAGAATAGAAACAAGAGTTACTCAAAAACCTATAACTAGAAATTCTATTTGACCTAACTATGCCTCTTCTAGATGTCTTCTTGAAAGAGTTAAGTGTAGGGCTGAGGAGATAGCTCAGTAGAATAAGCTCTTACTTGGCAAGTACAAGGTCCTGGGTTCAATTTTCCAGTACCCTTGTCTTAGTTACTTTTTACTCATTGCTGGGACAAACAGTCGGCACTCAAAATGAAGGAAGGAAAGGTTTATTTAGTTCACAGTTTGTGGAGGTTTCAGTCCATATTCCGCTGGCTCCAAGGCTAAGTGGCACATGACAGAGGGAGCAGTTCATGGCAGTGGAACAGCAACAATATGGTGACAGAGGCAACTGACCAACCAGGAGAGCAGAGAGCAACAGCTAGAGTCTATCTCTCTGTCTCTCACCATCAGGCTGTCTGCCTCAGCCTATCTACCTTAGGCCACACCCATAATCCCCAGACTCAGACCCATAATCTCATCAGTACTAAAACAATAATCCCAGTGGATCATGAGTCAAGTCTCAAACTCTAGAAGTCCCCGCCCCATGATTGTATGAGGCTTTGAGGAGACACCTAGACATAAACCCTAACACCCCTCTCCCTCCAAAAAAGAAAAGAGTTAAGTGTATCATATTACAGTAATTCATATATACTGATTTTTATAACAGCACAATTCACAGTAGCTAAATCTTGGAAGCAGCCTGCATATCTACTAGCAGATGGATAGAAAAAAAAATGCAGTATTTATACACAATGGGATACTGACAGGCCGTGAAGAGGGATAAACTGAACTTGTTTGTAGGAGAATGGATGCACTTTGAGACCATTGTTTTTTTTTTTTTTTTTTTTTGTCTTTTTGAGACAGGGTCTCGTTATGCAGTTGAGGCTGGCCTTGAGCTCACTTTTTGTAGCCCAGGCTGGTCTCGAACTCGCACTGATCCTCCTGCCTCAGCCTCCCGAGTGTTGGGATTACAGGCGTGCGCCACCACGCCCGGCTTTGAGACCATTGTTAAGTGAAATGAATCAGACACACAAGCTTGAATTGGACATGGTTCTTCTTATACGATAAAACCAACATATAAAGAGTAAAATAAAAGGTAATAGGGAAAGCAGGGAGAGAGGTCTTTCCCAAAAGGGAAGGGAACCAAAAGGTGTAAGGAGGGGGTAGCAGGGGGCAAGGGGATGAAGAGTGGATTAAGGCCTGTGCTGTACAGCCCGACTCCCTGGAAGGGCATGGGAATTAAGTACTAAGCAAAAAAATTATTTAAACATTTTTGAAGAGCTAGGAGTAGAATCCAATGTGAACTCCCTGGGTTTACTTAGGACTGAGAGAGGGGAAAAGAGTGGAAAAGAAAACCAGGCAGTTTCTCCTCTATCTCAAGCTGATCTTGCAGAGGGTCTGACCAGACTCATTGCAGTCGGGGCAATTTTTTAAAAGCCCTTTCTAAGGGGAATTCTACTTAGGAAGCCACCAGTGCCTTCTGTGAATTTTGCATGGAATTTTTCTACTTTCTTAGATCTTGCAAATTCTGCAGATGTGAGAACAGGGGTGGAAAAAGTCTGAGGAAAGAGTGCCGTCTGAAGGGGTAACTCACCGTGAGTGTGGTAGCTCTGGCCCTGAGCTGCAGCTGGGAATTCCTTTACAGGACGCTGCTTCTCCTCCAGCTAAGGCTGCAGTAATAATAGTGAGCCAGCTATGGGGACCCCGTATTCTCCCCACTCACAAGCGGTTGTGATGGGAGGTAGCCAAGAGTATGGTTCCTTTTACCCTCCTCCTCCTCCTCTCTACATCTCTGTAGCCCTTGTTGTGGCCCTCCAGGAAGGAGGCCACATAGTACATGACTGACTTGCTCCTGCAGACAAGGGCTTCCCCTGTACAGACCAGGTGGCCTTCTCTCAGTCACCACGTGATGCTAGGATGCCGGCTCCTGAGGTGGCAGCTTACTGCCTTCCTGGGAACAGATGAGCAGCAGATGGCCATGCATTTCCCAAGGAAATGAGCCTGAGGCTCATTCCCAGTCAGTCACCAAGGTGGATCTGCATGAAAAGGGTGCTAAAATAAAGGAGCAGAGAGGAAGCCCCGACTGCCCAGGCAGCAGTGTGTCCTCCTACAGAGGGGGCATGAGGACAAGGGTAGGTGTGGGCCCTGGGCAGGGGAGACCATGCCATGGTGGTTACTTCCCTTGTTTAAAACCTAAATATTTGGAAAGAGAGAGAGAGAGAGAGAGACAAAGACACAGAAACTGATTCCTTATCTGTGAGTAAATTTCTCATTCTGACACACATAACAAAATGAGATTTAAATTAATTTCAGCCTTTTAAAATACAGTTCTTAAGAACATGCAGTCACAAGGATGGATTAAGAATAAAAATACAGTAAAAAAGCCTTGGACTGTGAATAACTTATTCTGCAAGACAAACATTTCTAATTACTTTTTTTTATGTTATGGCCAGTTCAGCCTGCCCTGGGTGTGGGCCTGGCACAGCATGTGGTGCTGGGGATTGAGCCACAGTCCTTTTGGTTGCTTAAGCTTGCCTAAGCAGGCACTTTAGACTGTTAAGCTAGCTCACTAGTCCTCTAATTACTTTTAACAAATAAGCAATGTCTTACAATATAAGTAGTATGTGACACTGAATATCACATAGTCACGAATGACTGGATGGATCTTCAATCTCTCTTCCTCCCCTGCAGGGTTGGGGGTGATCGTCTCCCAATAATAAGATGTTATGGAGAAGGTCCTACCTGCACAAGAGGAAGAGAGAAAGGTGGAGAAATTCCTCACTTCAAATGAGATTAGGGATAGATGTAAAATGTGGGGAGCAGTGCAACTTTTTGTGGGAAACCACTACTCAAACAAGGCAATGAGTTTGTAAGCAATGAGCCTCCTTAGTGACAAGGGAATATCATATTTCCTTGAAATCCTTGGATGCTAGAAAAAGTGCCTTTCACTCTAAAATCAGGAATAAAACAAAAATTCCCAGTATCACCATTCATGTTCCAGAAACATGAGTCAGAGCAATTAGACAAGAGAAAGAAATAAAAAGAATACGGATAAGGAGAAAAGAATTTAAGGTATCATAATTTGATGATGACATGGTACTCTGCATAGAAGACTCCCAAACCTCCACCAAAAGACTCTAAAATTAATATCCAATTTTATTTATTTATTTATTTAGTTAGTTAGTTAGTTAGTTAGTTCAGCTCAGCCTGCTGTGGGGGGGTGGGGTTGGTGCAGCATGTGGTGTCGGGGATGGAATTGCAGTCCCTGAGGTTGTTTAAGCTTGCCTAAGCAGGTGCTTTAGACCACTGAGCAATCTAACTAGCCCTAATATCCAAATTTACAGTACAACAGAATATAAATTCAGTATAAATTAATAGCATTTTATATATAAATAACAAACTCACTGAGAGAAAAATTAAGGAAACAATGCTTTTCACAATAGCATCTAAATAATGTGATATGTAGGAATTAATCAAAGAAAGCGAAAGACCTATCCATTGAAAAATACAACACTCTGAAGGAGATCAAATAAGATATGAAAATTGGAAAGATATTACCTGTTCCTGGACAACAGAACCAACATAGTGAAAATGACCACGCATCCAAAACTGTTAAACAGACTTAGTGCAATCCCAATCAAAATACCAATAGCACATCTCACAGAACTAGAGAAAAGAATCCTAAAATTCATTTGGAACCAGAAGAGATCTATAATAGTAAAAGAAATAACAACCTCCAATTTGAAGTTAGATTACAAAATACCATGATAGAAACAACATGGAACTAGCAAAACAAAAATAGATCTGAAGATCAAGATAAATGGAGCAGGTTTAGAGACACAGAAACATCTCAAGCACACTCAATTGCCTTATCTTTGACAGAAGTACTGAACAAGAAAGGTAGTTTCTTTAACAAATGGTGCTGGGAACACTGGCTTTCCACATGCCAATGATGACCATAGACCTGTATCTCTTTCACATAGACCAAACTAAAACTGAAATGTATTAAAGATCTAAGTATTAAAACAGAAACACTAAATCTTCTGGGAGACAGAATAGAAGTGGTTTGTTTTGTTTTGTTTTTTTTTCTGGCTCCAGCTGCCTTAAGGGCAGGTCTCATGCTTGATGTGGAGGAGGGGATCAAATTGTGGTCCCTGACCTCTGAGTGACTTTGCTGAATTATGTGCTTTAATCAACTGAGCTACCCAGCAAGTCCCCTGGAAAACAGAATAGGAGTAACATTCTAGAAGGCATGACTGTAGGAAGGAACAAAACCCTGATTTACAGGAAATACTACAAAGAAACAACAACTGAAATCACATCAACTTAAAAAGTTTTTGCACGTCAAAGGAACTACCAGTAGGATAAGCAGACAACCCACAGAAAGGAAAACAATTTTTAGCAACTACCCCTCAGACAAAGCACTAACCTGTAGACTGTATAAAGAACTTAAAGAATGAGAAAGCCCAAATTTGAAATGAGCAGGTATAGGACCAAGTAGCTCAGTGGATTAAAGTGCCTACAAGCAGGCACAGGGGCTAGGGGTTTAATCCCTGGGCCTACTGAGCTAGCCCTGCCCCTGGGGCACTCTGAGATGATAATTGAGACAGGGCATGATGGTGCAGGCTTGAATCCCAGCTCTTGGGAGACTTTAAACAGATGGATCACTACAAGTCCAACTTAGTAGTGAGAGTCTGAATAGACCCTTCCTTAAAATACAAAAAAAAAAAAAAAAAAAAAAAAAGAAAAAGAAAGGAATGAACAGCTACTTTTCAGATAAAGAAGTACATGTGACAAATAAATACTGTATAAAATTAGTCATTTGAGAAATACAAATTAGAACACTGAGACTTCATTTCACTCCAGAAAAGATGACTGTAATGAAGAAATCAACCAATTACAGATGGTGATAAGGGTGTGGGGAGAAAGGTACCCTTCTCCATTGTTGGATGTGGTATAGAATAGTACAACCACTTTGGAAATCACTATGGAGATTCCTCAAAAAACTAAAGCTAGAGGTTCCATTCAACCCAGCAGTACCCCTTCTGAATTTCTTCCCCAAAGAGGTAAAGCATCATACCAGAGAAAAATATACATACCCATGTTCATAGCAGTGCAATTCATGATAGCTAAATCTTGGAAACAGCCCACATGCCCATCAACAGATGAATGAATAAAGAAAGTGATGTTTGTGTGCAATGGAGTATTACTCTGCCACAAAGAAGGGTAAACTTGAATCATGTTTAGATGATGGGATGCATCTTGGGAACGTAATATTAAATGAAGTAAATCAGACACACAAGTTTATTTTTTTGAGACAGGGTGTCAGTATGTAGTTTAGACTAACCTTGAATTCACTATGTAGCGCACTATAGGCTCAAACTCATAGCAAGCAACATCCCCAGTGCTGGGATTACAGGTGTGCACCACCACACACGACATTACAAGTTTAAATATCACATTTTCTCTTGTGTGAGAAACTCAAAGGGTGAAAAGGGAGCAAAATGGCAGACAGATAATAGGAAATAGGTAGAATATGCTCAAAGGGGAAGAGGAACAAGGGAGAGGGAGAGGAGAGAGAAGAAAGGAAAGAAGGGCTTTTAAAGACAGTACAAACAAAAATGGAAACAAAGCTTTTGTGAATAGGGAAAAGAAGGAAGGTTGACGGGAGAAAAGAGAAGTAGGAATAAAAAGGAATATGGCAAAGCCAAAAGAAAAACAAGGAAGCAAAGTGTCACTAGGTCACTAGGTAGTTCCTTGCTAAAGTTGGGTGAAAATCAAGATTTTTTTTTTTGTAAAAGTTAATTTCTTTATTTTAAAGAGAGAAAATACTAAAACAGTGATAGGAGAATAGCATTGCTTATGTTATCTTCAAAGTAGTTGCTTTGGCTAAAAGAGAGAGACATGAAAACTTGATCAAATGACATAAGCACAAATCTTTCTTTTCAATGAATAGAAATTAGTAGTATAGCTGCCTTAACTATCTTTTTTGAAAATTAATTTTAATGAGAAAAAATAGCAATGAGACAGTTTCAAAACAGGTTAGTAGAACAGTTACAATAATTAATGCATTGCATATTACTGTCTTGATAGTTATTCAGAGGACAAGATACAGACATGATATCTTGTCTAGACAATATTAGTACAGACCTTCCTTCTTTCTGAACTAAGAGAAGGTAGTTGTATATCTATCCTAAATATTTTGTATATACATACATATCTTTTTTCACTACAAAATGTTCTTTCATTTATATTTCCCCTTTTTTTTGTTTTGTTTTGTCAGAGATGAGTGTTCCATTGTTATTAGAGAAGCTGTATTTGGAGAAGGCCTTAAAGGACCTTCTCATGCTTGATGCCAGTTCAAATATTGCTGGTACTTGAATTCAGCAGAATAACCCAGTATAGTCTAATAGTCCATAATAGTAGTACGTTCTCAGCATAACTGGCATTGTCACAAGTTGTTGACTTAAGTCTTTTATTAATATGGGCTCAACATATTAATGTGGCATTACTTTGTATACCTTGTGGTTACAATTTTGGACTGGATGGTTAAGACCAAGTTAAAGTAAGTAAAATTTTACATAAGTAAAAGGTAACTTTTGTACCTGGCAAGGTCAGTCAAACCCCCTCGGACTTACCCTGAAACCGTGTACAGAACCTTGCGGATTTTTTGTCACTGTCAGCTATCTGGATGAGTCATGGCTGTTGCTTGACCAATTGTTCTCTGTGAAAGCCTAAAAAGGATTTTTTTCTAGGTGACTCTCCTTAGGAACACTATACATCATCAATCACTCTGCTCTGTGGCCCCACAATCTCCTTGATCAGAAAATCTGGGACACCATGAGTTACAAGATAGCACAGTATAGGTTCTCTTATATCCTGAATCCTCACTGACCTTGAAGGGCTAGGGCCAAAATATTAGCTATCTTTGTGCCCCTCTTTTTCTCTGATTTTTTAATGATGATGGTATTATCTTATAACAGAGGCAGTTGAACTTAACATCACTGTCTAAATATCAAATGCCTTGGACATAACATGGGACTGCTATTTTCCAACAACCATGGATATTTTAAACTCTAAACCCCTATAGAATATTTTAAAAAAAAGCAATTCCACATTTTTCACAGAAATTTAGATATCAAACCATATACAACATTGTAGCAGGACAATTCCATGATATTTTTTTTCTTGTCTCTTATTTTCTTTTATTGCCTTCTTCTTTATAAACATTTACTTTAAAGAGAGTATAGCAATAATTGATATGACATTAGAAACAGTATGCATTTAGAAGACTAAAATGATAGGTATTCCAAGCATGGTTTTAGTATTACACACTGTGATCCTCAGTTTAGTTGCTTAGTTCACAGATATCAGCATATATAGTAAGTGAGGGCGAGAATTCTACTCATTAACTGCTATTTTCAAAATCCTAATGGAGATTCTTAGGGATCATGGCTATAACTATCTTGTTTATATCAATGTATGGTTTTGTCCCTGCCACATATCCTAACTTTTATCCTTTCTCTCCCTTCATTGTTTAATCCTTATGTTCTCTCTTTCTATTTAACTGTGTCATACCTTCCAATTTTTATTTCTCCTTTTGAGTTCTTACCCTAGGAAGACAATATGGTATTTACACATGTGGATCTGGTTTATTTCACTTATGAGTGTATCTTCAAGTTGCATCCACTTATATATGAAGGCTTTGAGTTTACTTTTTCTTTATAGCTGAGTAATACTCCATTGTATAAAAATACCACATCTTTTTCGTCTATTTCTCAGGTGATGGGAAATTTGGTTGTTTCCAAGATTTTGTTTTCACAAATTGTGCTGCTATAAACATAGGCACACATATATCACCATAAGATGTTTTCTGTTCTTTGGAGGAAATTCCCAGAAGGGGGATAACTGGATTGAATGGGATTTCCAGTCCTAGTTTTTTGAAGAGTCTCCACACTGATTTCCATAATGGTTGCACCAGTCTACACTCCCACCAGTAGTAGAGAAGGGTTCCACTTTCTCCACAGCCTCTCCAGCATTTGTTGTTGGTCGATTTCTTTATGATAGCCATTCTTTCTGGGGAAAAGCAAGATTCTGCTGAGCCAATAGAGAGCAGTGATTCTGTCAATGACTGGGAAGTCATGCTACACATCAGCCCTCCTCTCTCTTGGCTCCCTTCACCAACCACGAAAGCTGGCAAAGGGAAGTGCAGGTTAATTTGTTTATTTTCTTTATTATTTTATATTACATTACAGTATTGGAATAATCTTATATGAATATTTTCTGTTTTGTTGAAACAAATAATCTTGACTTACCATTATTTCTTATGGGGAAATTTGCTTTGATATAAGAATGCTTTGGATTACAAAGATATTTCTGGAATAGAACCAAGGCTTCTTTATAATGGCAAAAATGGTCAAAGTTATTTATGGATAGAGAGAATAATAAATGATCTGAGAGAAAGACATGTCCAGGATTTAGCAATGCAAAGGCTGGGGAGCTGCATCCTCCACTACTGGCCAGGAAGGAGCAGATTTTAGTCTAATTGGAAGTTTGTTTCAACCCAAGTACTCAGAAACCCTGTTCATAGTTTAATTTCCCAGGTTGTAAATCTGTGATACCTTCAGCTTCTGGAAAACAGAAAGTAGCTTACAATGTGAAGCCGAAAGTAAATAGCAGCACTTTTCTGCCCAAAGCGACGTGACTCAGCTTCTTTCTTTAATGTAGTTGTTTCCCTGTGCCAAGCAAGACACATCTATAATTTTATTTTCCCTCTGTGTTTAATGAAGGTAACTCAGGTAGCTGTGCCCCATACCATCTATCCCCACTCTTTCTGTGCCCTAAACTACACATCTACTGTATCACACCATGTCCCAAAAATACATAGCTGAGCTCCTTAGTACTTACTTTGTCTTACACCTTTGTAGGTCACGAGTACAACAGGTAGTGAAATCAGGAAGAAAATAACTTTGTTCACTCTTTATCTTTAAACGTGTTTGTGGGTTCCTGACTTTAGCTATTCTCAATATCATAATACCGAGTATAAAACCCAGACGAGGTCTAGAACATAATGCCTGTGTATTTGAATTCATGCTGGTGCATGAGTCTTCAGCCTATGGTGCAACTATTATTATCATGCTCAGTAAAACAAAACAGGTACAATAAAATACAAATCACTTTAATGGGATTAAGTCAAGAGGATGCAGGAGCTACAGAAAGAGTTTCCAGGGTCAAAGCTGGAACAGTTCAAAACAGCAATTCAAAAAGAAGCAGTCTTGGATGATAAGTGAAAGTATAAAATGAGTCACTATAAATCCATGCTGACAGAAATGAATGATTGAAGAAGCTAATGAGGAATGGGGGTACATGGTCCAATCGCTTGTGTAGAATTTTCAATAACTGTTACAGAGACCCTTATGGAGGAAGAACATACTTCCCACTCCTTAATGTTGAGTTATGCAGAGCAGAGACTTCCATTTCAAGAGTACAGTGTGGAAAGGGGTTCTTTCAGGAGGGTATTACAGAAGAGAAACCTGCCAACTTCTCAGCTGCAGAGGTCTGAGGTCACATCAGCCATCGCTGATCGCAGAAGAGCTTGTACCTTGATGTGAGGAAAGAGCTCCTTGCCTCGGTGGTCCCCATTCACAGTCTATGACCTCCGTATACTCTAAGCAAAAATACCACATAAATTCCACTTGAAGGACATGCCTTGCTTGGAGTGACTCTTGAATTAGTGCCTGATATTCTGGTTCTCAGAAAGAGTCAAGAGCTATTCTTTTCCATGTAGATACTCAGTTGGTCTATTGTTGGAATGACAAATCCAGTTTTTGGTTATTACAAATAGAACTGCCATACCTATGACTACATCAGTCTCTTTTTAAATTTATATTTTAAGGAAGGTAAGATTTATTTTACATTTTAAAAATCAACAAATATTCCAAAGGCAAAATGTGCATCCAGAAATGAATTGACTGAGTCACTGTCCTAAGTGTGGTTAATACACTTGCTGCCTTGGCATCCATCTTTAGCCTAAGGTGAAGATCATTTGAAGCCCGGCCTGCCGTGTGAACAGGCCTTGTTAGAAATTCCCCTCTGCCATAGACTCTAACAGCCAGTACCAGTCTTGTATAAGTAAGTTTCCTCTCAGCACTGTTTTCTTCAAATGAGCCAACCTGTGCTCTGTGGGAACCTGAGGCCCTCTGCAGTCCTTCAGGAAGACCCAGTCCCTCTCTAGGCTGTCTTTCTCCCTCTTCTCTGGTAAGCTCTCCACTGACTGCAGACTCTTGGTTGGCGCTCTGACCTTTCTGAAACCCACAAGTCATACAATTTCTTCTGTTCCCTGCACTGAGGCGTCGCTTATTCAGTGAGTCTCATCTGGTCAATACATCTGGCCACCCCTGTGCACACTCAGGCACACACATTCTGGTAGAGCCGTTTCAGGGAGTAGCTACCATAGCTTATAGGCTCCACCTGCTATGAAACTGTCCCATGGGTTCTGTGTACTTTCAGCCCCATTGTCCTACCTGGGAAGCTGTGGCTTTGGGGCAAACAGAGTGGGAAACCTAGAAATCCACAAAATCTTAGGTCATTTGCTCTTCCAAACTTGGCCAGAGGAGAGAGAACCCTGCAGATCTTCTGCATTCTCACACAGTGAAGGTGGCACAGAGGTGTTTGTGGCTATACCACTAAAACAGGCATGTCTCATAAAAATGTTTTAAATAAATAGAATGAAAATTAAAAAAAAATTAAACCAGATACATCTGCGCCAGCTTCCTGCAGCTTCGTACACTCACACTCCATATTTCTCTATCGACCTTGGGTCCCACCTGGTCCCAGACACCTGCCCCTGGGCTCTGGAAAATAGGGCACTTTTCCCTTGGCAGAGCCCACAGGAAAGCTCCACACACAGGGAAAATATGGGACATGGCTGTGGAACCAAGAGCCACTTCCTGACACTGGAGGTTGTCATGACAACTGTCCACTCTTCAGAATGACCTCAAGACCTACACATCATTTGGCCATCGTCCATATCACAAGGTTGGGACCACAGTGTCCTGTCATGTCCCTCGAGGGGCCTTGGGCAGTCATGCAAATGAGGCCACAATGGGACCCAGAGCTGTCCTCTGACATTCTGCTGTCTCCTCTCAGGCCATCCAAGTTGAGTTCCCCCAAAATGCTGCTCTCTCTTTGCACCAGCAGAGCAGAGCTGTGACCTCCTCCATTCTGTACCATGAACAGAACCCTACGATGAAGGGTGCGTGTTACAAGCTGAACAGAACACATGAGCACCATTGGGTCTGGGCTGAGAGACTTGGAAGCCATTGTGAGCATCACATCAGGCCAGTAAGACCATGAAGAGGGACCCCTTCTCTATAGGATAAGTGAACCCCGGACCTTGCCCTTTTATCTAGTTTTAAGCCTTGTCTACACCAGACTACTTGGGAAGAAAATGAAGCTTTCTGTGGACTTTTATGGTCCCTGGCCACTTGTGCCATTTCAGGAGTTACAGAGCGAGTCAGTAGGGCCACCCACCTAACACACTGCAGTGAGGCGTCCTGTGAGGACAAGCTCACAGGGGATCATTCCTGGCCTAAAGGGTGCCCGCACCCTGGAGGACAGAAGGATGGGACTAGACCTGTGGCTGGTGGCTCCCTGGCAAGTGATTAGAGCCCGTGAGTGGTGAGTCCTCCCCTGGTGAAGCAAGGGTACTTTCCCTCATTCCCTAGGCCGACTGGAGTTCTGCCTGAGATGTACCTTTTCCAGGATGAAAGGCCTTGGGCCATGGGAGCTCTGCACCTGAGTGGGTAGCCTAGTGCTACAGAGCTCCCAGATGTGAGCCCTCCCACCCCAGCCACAAGCCTACATCGCCAGGATCCCTTGGAAGTGCCTGTGGCTTCTCTGCCTCCAGGGCCTTGTCAGTCCCCCACCCAAGGTCCTGTCTCCTGCCTTATTCAGGCTTATTGTCTCTGGGCTGGGCTGGGCTGGGCTTGGCTGGGCTCTCTAAGCTCTTCCCTGGTCCAGAATCACCTCATAGTGCTTGGCAGGTGTCAGTCTGTGTCTGGGTTGTCTGCCTTCAGCACAGCTGTCCCACAGACATCTGTAGGTGGAGACAGGAATTGAGGAGCCTGCTGACAGGTGAGACTCTGCACCCCCATCCTGTGACCACCAGGCAACAGCTTCATAGCCGAGTCTCTAGGCACTTGCTCAGTGACTCAGAACGTTTTAGAGGCCAAATGTCTAAACTGCAACCCCCAAAGCCACTTATTTATAGCAAAGCATCAGCATTGCAATTGAATTTGCATATCCAAAGCTTGACGGCCATGCTGGAGCTAGGAAGTGCTGACTGAGAGGGCTCTGCCCAGGCCCCACTTGCCCTAAGTTCACTGCCACTGCTCTAGGACAGTGCATGGGTCTCATCAAAAGCTCCAGAGCACTTGACTTCAGCCCCACACTGCTTAGGATCTGCTGGAAATTCTGTATCTTCATGCAGGAGGAGTGGGCTGAAATTTTTACTGTATTCATGACTTTGTAGTCATAGTGATATTAATAGCAAATGAATCAAGAAAACATTGCTCCTTCTAGTTAGGAGAGCATCTGTGTAGGACTGGCTGTTTTTCTAAATGTTATGTTGAATTCACCAGGGAACCTTTAAAAGTCTGGAACTTTCTTTTTGAAAACATTTTTAAGGGCTGGCCAGAGAGCTCAACAGATTAAAGTACAGATGCCACAGGGGCCAGGGTTTTAGTCCCTGTCCTGCCTCTGGCTCTTCCCTCAAGGTACACTGAGATTGAGATTCAGGCTGGGTATGGTGGTACATATCTGTAACCCAGTGCTTGGGAAGCTCAAACCAGGAAGATCACTATGAGTCTGATCTGTGTAATGAGATTCCGTAGACCCTGTGCTAAATACATTGAAAAAAAAAAAACTTCAACATTAACAATTAGATTGAAAATTAGATTTAAGACTCATTGAATTTTATTCTTCTTGTGGAATTGGGTTTGGGAATTCATGTCAGCATTTGTCTGCTTCCAATAAGCTGCTGAATTCATGGGCTCACTGTTGTCTTTAGGATTCTATTATTGCCTGTACTATCCCCAGTGTCTGCAGCACTGCCCTCGCTTTCCATATCTAATATTGGAAGGGGTCTTATTTCTGTTTTGAATTATTCCAGTTGGAATTTTATTAACATTGACTGTATGTAGTTTTCCAAAGAACCAACTTTTGCTCACTGGTTTTATGTTTTATGGCTTATTTCCTTTATCTGTACTAATTTCTAATTTATTCTTCTCCTTTCTTTTCTTTTTCTTTCTTTTTTTTTTTTTTTTTAGAATTTTTTTTCTTGTTTCAGAACTTTTGTTTGTTTATTTTTTTATGGCTGGCTCAGCCTGCCCTGAGGGCAGGGCTGGTGCAGCATGTGGTGCTGGGGATCAAACCGCGGTCCCTGCAGCTACCCAAGCTTTCCTAAGCAGGCGCTTTAGACCACTGAGCCACCCTGCTGGGCTGTCCCTTCTCCTTTCTTTGAGCTTCATTTCTCTTTTCCTGTGTTTGTACAGAGGGTATTAGTTACTTCCATTTTAAATTCCTTTCTTGTTCATATAAGAAATTTATGCCATCTTTTCCTCTCTAAGTATTGTTTTACAAATTTTGCTATTTGTATTTTTATTTAACATACATATATGTGTGTTGAGTGTTTTCTGAATATTTACTGATTTTTCAGATACTTTTTGTAGTTTATGGCTGACTCCTTCTGTGGTCGAGTGTGTGATCTTTCAGTTTTTCCAGTATGGCCTGGATGTCTCCTCTGTGTCACTTCTAGGCTTGTGGAAAGGGTGGACAGAAATGTGGATAGAGGAATTAGGGAAGAGGGACAGAGTTCTGTGTGAGTGTGTGTGTGTGTGTGTGTGTGTGTGTGTGTGTGTGTGTACACATATGCATGTGTACAAACTTGTCCACACATGAGAGAAAGGTATAATGTGCATCTGCGGGACATGCCACTACTACCATGGAAGTGTCAGTGTCACCCCCTATTATGATTTGTGTCTAGTTGTACCCCCAAAGCCTCATGCAGTCATGGAGTGGGGACTTCTAGAGTTTGAGATTAACTCATGATCCAGTGGGATTATGGGTGAGCCCAGGATGAGATTATGGGTCTGAGTACTGCTGGGATTATGGGTGTGGCCACAGCTCAGGAGCCTAGAAGCCCAAGATCAAGGCAGGGTTATAGATGATATCTTCTTGCTGTGTCTCACGTGGTGGGGCACCAACTCCTGTCATAAGAGCTCTGTCCTTGTGACTTAATCAGCTCTCCAAGGTCCCACCTTCTGAAACTATCACACTGTGCTCTGATGTATGAAACTAGGAGGGGCTGTGACCCATCCGAGAGAGTTTAACATAGCCCATGTGGGTGGGGATGACATTCAAAGTCTCTGACCATGTGTACTGCAAGGACACTGACAGAACAGGGGCCAACCACAGACCACTCTCCAGACCCAGGCAGACAGGAGGCCAAGAGTATGTGGTGTGTGTGTGTGCTGAATGTACCTGTGCTGTGAAAGTACTGGGAAGGAGGCTCAAAGTACATATAGCACAGAGAAGAAAGGGGGAAGACAGGGGCTGGAGAGATAGCTCAGTAGAATAAGCACTTGCCCAGCAAGCATAAGGGCCTGAGTTCAATCCCTGGTTCTGAAAAAGAAGAAAGAAAGAAAGGAAGGAAGGAAGGAAGAAAGAAAGGAAGGAAGGAAGGAAGGAAGGAAAGAAAGGAAAAGGAAGGAGAGGGAGGCGGTCATCACCCCCGTATGGACTGCCCTGTTGCAGGCAGAGGCCACCCTGCACTCTCAGTCGAGACTCCCAGGTTTACCATTCAGCTTTCAAAGGGCTTTCATTCATCCTGTGTCACTTTCCCTCTAAAATCAAATGCTCTGATGTTATGGCTGCCACAGAAGACTACCAAGATGACATCAGGATGTTGCCTGCTAGGTCTCAGGTCAGTCTGGCTCCTTCCTCCCTGCTGCAGTAAGTCTCTTCAGACATCACTTCCTCGGCCAGCCGTGTGAACTCTGTCAATGGATCACTCCTTAGTTGTGTTGTACCGCGCCCTCTAGGCATTGGCTCTGCTCCTGACCTCGGCCTAGCCCAGTTCTTAACCAGCCTCTGAGAATACGGCCCTGGTCAGCACCTGCTCCTCACTTCATCCTCCAGGTGTGTACTCCAGCTGCTCAGTGACTTGGTTCTCTGTTATTTAAGAGCAGAGTGTTTTCATTTTAAGTATGGACTGCATTAACATCTTGAGTTTTGCCAGTTAAAAAAAGTGAGGCCTTGTTCAACCCATTTTTTTTTCTCAGATTTTGTTAGTCTGAGAGTAAACACATTCAGCTGTGTTATGCCCTTAAGTTCTTGTTTTCTTCTTTAAAGTACTTATATTAGGGAGACTATATGATATTTACACATATAGGTCTGGTTTATTTCACTAATGAGTATATGTTCAATAACACAGCTGAATGTGTTATGGATTAAACAACAAAGTGACTGGGAGCAGACAAAGCAGAAAACATCAATAGCAAAACCATACACTTATGTACACAGGATGAATCAGATATTGGTCTCAAGAACCTTCAAAAGGTTCAGCATATTGATTATAGCACAATGTAA
>PVJA010033588.1:15000-23167 GCA_004027025.1 Myocastor coypus | reverse complement strand
TTGAAGGTTCTTGAGACCAATATCTGATTCATCCTGTGTACATAAGTGTATGGTTTTGCTATTGATGTTTTCTGGTTTGTCTGCTTCCAGTCACTTCGTTGTTTAATCCATAACACATTCAGCTGTGTTATGCCCTTAAGTTCTTGTTTTCTTCTTTAAAGTTCTTATATTAGGGAAACTATACGATATTTACACATATAGGTCTGGTTTATTTCACTAATGAGTATATGTTCAATATACATCCATTTATATATGAAGCCTTCAAACTTATCATTCTTTATGAATGAGTAGTATTCCATTGTATAAAAATACCACATTTTTTTTAACCATTCTTCAAATGATGGACATTTTGGTTGTTTCCAAGATTTGGCTATTATAAATTGGGCTGCTATAAACATAGGTGTACAGCCTCTACTGTCTATGTTAGTGTACCAGCTCCCAGGAGCGGTGGTAGGGTGGAAGGAGCCTTACGAGCGTCGGTGCTTGTTTGGTTTCCTGACGATGGACATTCTTTCTAGGGTAAGATGGAATCCCAGTGCTTTCAGTTTGTATTGTTCTCCTGGCCAGGGATGTGGAACATTTTCCATGGACATAGTGGCCAGGTGTAGCGTCTTCTGAGCTGTGTCTGTTCATTTCACTTTTTCTTTTCTTTTCTTTTTTTTTTTTTTTTTTTTTTTTTTTTTTTTTTTTTTTTAACATTTTTAAAAATTGAGATTTCTATTTTGGGGAGCTCTAATACTTTTGAGTATTTTATGTATCCTAGATGTTAATCTTCCATTTGAAGAATAGCTGGCAAGTTTTTTTCCCCGTCCTGTAGATTACCTCTTCACCGTGTTTGCTCTTTCCCTGTGCCGTGCCGGAGCGTTTAAATTTGCTGGGCTCCTGCTGGGTGGTTCCCGGCACTTATTTCCTATGTATCTGGGGTCCTCCTGTTCAGAAAGCCCCTTGCTTATCCCACAGACTTCCAGGAGTGTGTGTGTGTGTGTGTGTGTGTGTGTGTGTGTGTGTGTGTGTGTGTGAAACCTGTTTTATCCTCCAACAAAATGTTTCTGTTTTAACATTTAGATCTGTGACCCATTTTGTTTTTGCCTTTTCTTTTTAAGTTATTCTGCTATGCTTTTAGCTCACTATGGAGCCCAGGCCTGGCCTCCAACTCACAAGCCTCCTCCCTCGGCAGCAAACACTGGACCTAAAGGTACGCACTGCTGCACTTGGCCCTTTGATACATTTTGATTTTCCGTTAGCACGTGGTGAGAGGTGTGGGTCTAGATTCAGCCTTCCTTACTCATGGAGATGGCCCATTTTCCTAACACCTTTCATTGAAGAGGCTATCTTTCTTCCTGTCTATGTCTTTTTCCTCTGTCAAAGGTGAAATAGTTGAATGTGTTGGGGTTGTTTTTGCCTTTTCTATACCATTGATGCTTTTTTTTTTTTTTTTTTTTTTTTTTTTTTTTTTTTTTTTTTTTTTTTTTTTTTTTTTTTTTTTTTTTTTTTTTTTTTTTTTTTTTTTTTTTTTTTTTTTTTTTTTTTGCCAGCGCCATGCTGTTTTTATTACCAGTGCTTTATAATATGACATCAAATCTTGGGTTGTAAACCATCCACTTTGCTCTGTGGGTGGTTACCCTCGGTTGCTTTTGCTGTTCTGAGTCTCTCCTGCTTCAGAATGAACCATAGGACTGTTTTCGACAGTTCAGTGAAGGGTGCTGTTGGGAGTTTCACCGGTGCTGCATTAAATCTGTGTGGCAGCTTTGGAAGTCTGGCCGTTCTGGCTGTCCTGCTTCTGCCTGGAACAGGGACAGGGGGTGGCCTTCCACTTCCTGATGTTCTCTTCCGTCTCCTTGCTCGGAGCACTCTGGGTTTTGCTGTAGAGGTGTTTCACTTCCTAGGTCAAGTTAATCCCTGAACATTTAGGGGTCTGTTTAGGGACCGGGGTATCTTCAGGAAGGGCGACTCGGAGGAGTGTTCCTCTGCCTGCCCACCAGTGGAAAGGACAGGGCCATCTATGGGCTGATTGTGTCCCTAAGATCTCTCCAGGAATTTTTTCTTTTTTTTTTTTTGTCTTTTTGAGACAGGGTCTTGCTATGCAGTTGAGGCTGGCCTTGAGCTCACTTTTGTGGCCCAAGCTGGTCTCGAACTCGCACCAATCCTCCTGACTCAGCCTCCTGAGTGCTGGGATTACAGGCATGAGCCACCACGCCCAGCTACCAGGAATTTTTTCGATGGAGCTTCCTAGTAGGGAAAAAGGTTTGAGTAACTTTTGTGTCCTGAAGCTGTAGTTTTTCTTAAAACCAGGACTTTTCTCCATGATCACGTAGGAATTTCTGAAGGAGAAATCTGGCAGAAGCTGTGCCCTACATGTGGTCTGTGGAATCCGTGACCTGTACGCCTCAGCAGAGGGAGGTAGCAGGAGCCTGGCGCAGCCAAGCGCCCTTAGTGTGCCTTTTGCAAGTGTTTTGGACGCGCGTTGCTGATAGCCTGCCAGTGTCAGCTGTCTGAAAGGCACGCCTTTGCCCAGTCAAGCCCCCTGTGCACACCAGACCTCCGCTTCTGACTGATCCGATGACCATCGGTGCACTGAAGTAGACACCTGACTGTAAACCGGAAGTGTTCTTCAAAGATAAAAATAGCCCTTCCCCCAGGTTAGGCTGCACAGGGGCTTCTGTTGGAGTTTTCTTTTAATAGAGCCGGATGTTCTCGGTGTGGCTGTGTAGACAGCAGGGGGCTGACCGGGACTTCTGCCTCTGCTGTGCCTCCCTGCCTGCCACCCAAGGCCGCGCCACCAGCCTGCGCGGCCAGAGGACATGGAAAGGAAGCTCGCCCGGGCCCTCTCTGTGCAGAGGACCCTGTTGCCTGGTGTGGAGGCCTGGGCCGCCCTAGTCCTCCCTGAGGCCGCTCTGACCATGGCCTCGAGCCTGGGAGTGCTCAGGCTGTTTCCACGGATGTGAAAGCCCAGTGCCAAGTCGGGCGTGGTGGCGCACGCCTGTAATCCTAGCACTCGGGAGGCTGAGGCAGGAGGATTGGTGCGAGTTCAAGACCAGCCTGGGCTACAAAAGTGAGCTCAGGACCAGCCTCAACTGCATAGCGAGACCCTGTCTCAAAAAGACAAAAAAAAAAAAAAAAAGAAAGCCCAGTGCCAGGTTAACCGGACATCACGGTCCCTCTTGCTCACGGGTTCTGGACCTTCAGCATGTATCGTTTCCCCATGACATTCGTGTCCATGGCAGGTGCAAGGAGAAACTGCCCTTGTTTTTCCTCAGCCCCTCCCGCCAGGTGTGGGCCAGCAGCCTCCTAAGGCCCTCCAGTCTCTAAGGAGACACTAGCTAATGGCGTAATTGTTTTGTTTATTCTGCCTCTTGCAAATTCCAGTAGCTTGGCCTGTGTGCAAGAGAGTTTCTTGTGTCTTGGCATTTCATTAATTTTTGCTGTTAATGTTCTTTGCCAGATTGGCAGGGCCGGGTACTGGGTGTGGCTGTTGATCTCACCAGGGATTTCTCTGGGCGTGTGGCAAAGAAAAGGAGAGGACCAAGAAAGAGTAACCTACACCCACTTTATCTGTGCAAACTGTAGATTGTTCTAGAGCCTGATGTTGGCGGTGACATTTATGTGGACATACTTCAGGTTTTCGGGTTAAAGAAGCAAAGTGTAGAACGGTGAAATTTAGCAAGACAAAACCTACGCATTTACTGAGCTGTGGTTTGCTTTTCAAAATGTAGAAATGTACTCAGGTTCTGTTTATTCACCTGTGACAAAGAATCCTAAGTGTGTGGTCCCCTGGTTCTCGTGTGATGAGAGCATTTTTGTAATTTCAGGGTGAGTGAGACCCTGGGACCAGTGGCCCACGACGTGGCCCAGGATGGCAGGTTCTGAGGCAGTGTGGGGGGGGTCAGAGACACTTGGGTCCGCTGCTGTGGGCTCTGGGAAGGGCTCCTGGTTCCCTTAGGACCAAAGTGTGTCGGTTTTTTGGAGACCAGAGTCTGGGAATCGCAGACCTGGGAAATCATGGGATAGTTCCTAAAGGTGTAAACCACTCAAATGCTGAGTAATAGAATTTTAAGGAGTGTAGGTGTTCTCAGCTGTTTGCGTGAATGAGTATACAAGTGTGTGTAGGAGTGAGTGTGCACAAGCATGTGCATGAGTATTGCATGAGTGTGTGTACAAGTGGGTGTGTATGAGTGCGTGAATGTGTGTGCAAGTGTGCATGTGAGAGTGCATGAGAGTGTGTGCATGGATGTGTATGCATGTTCTGTGTTTCCTAAGGGATCTTCAGTCCTTTCCCTTGTTATTTAGCAACAAAACTGATGGAATCGATGTACCTGTTTCTGTCAGCAAATGCATTCGTAGAATTGGCGGGGTGGCTCAATGGTCGTGGATTTGCTTCACGTGCACGGAGCCTCAGGCTCAGCCTCCAGCAGGCCTCAGTCACTGAGTAAAGACCGTAAGCTTACTGGCCGGGGGTGCCTTCCCGGCAGCTCCTGGTCTCCCCTGTCCTTGGGAAAGTGTGCATTCCGTGAGCGCGTCCCAGGAGCACATCCCGCGCCTGTCCTTGCCAGTACTCGGCTCCCTGCAGGTGTTGGTGGAGTGCACCATAGCTTGGCAGGTCAGCCCCTTTCCCATGCCTGGATTCCCCTTGTTTCTTCCCATTTACCTGGCTCCTGAGACTCCTAACTAAGGGCTCCTTTCCTGGCACCCTTGCCTTTGCTCACAGAGGGAACAGCCCTTCCAGACCCGCGCAGCCCCCTTAGGCAGTTGTGCATATGTTGGGCAGTAGTCCTCAGCCCCTTGAGACCAGAGGGATTTACATTCTTTGTACTTTGCAGATTTCGCCTGCTTCTCTCTGGCCTCCCTCGGTCCCACACAATGTAACACACCCTGTGTGGGACTCAGCACTTGGGCGAGGAAGTGGGGTAAGCTGCTCATGAGGTCTCCCCAGGAGTGCCTCAGTGCAGGGGTACGTGCCTGTGGTATAGCGTCCTCAGCTGTGTCCTCTGAACTCTCACCGTGTTTTGTTCCTTCTGTTCAGACCTTGGTTAGATTCTGGATCTTGGATTTCTGCAACTGTGAATATGGTGACTAAAAGTTAGTGAAACTGTGACTCAGCCAGCCTTGTGGCCAGGATGTGAAGCTTTGTCAGGACAGGGCAGGGGTGGCCCCCTTCCACCCTGTGGGGGTGGCTGAGCCCGCTGGTGACTACCTAAGTGGGGCTCCCTCCTCATGGCCTCCTGGAGCCAGTACAGGTCAGCACGTAGCTCTGCACTTTGATTTCAGCTGCCAGAAAGGAAGTCAGAGCAGGCTGCACCCTCCTTCCTAGTGCTGGTTTCTGGGATATCAGTAAGTGTTTTCCAAGCGCTGGCTTCTACCCGAGACCAAAGTGCCACAGCAGAGAGATCCCTGAGCTTCTGGATGAATGGTGTCAGCCGCCACCTGCCGCGGAGTGGGCAACTTATTCAAGGCTGGGCACACTGCACTTTTGGGGTGCTGTTCCTTGTCTCACTAATCTACAGTCTTGGAAAGAGCTGCACATTGCCTGGTCAGGAAAGGCTTCAGGGTTGGCGTTGGTGGAGCTAAGTGTGAAACATTGGGACGCCTCTCTGCGAGGTGTGTCGCTGCCATGTGCCGGCTCCAGCTTGCCTCCCTCTTGGGGGCAAGTGAACCACAGGTGCGGGGAATGCTGCCTCGTCTCCCTCTAAGGGAACAGAGGGAAGGCGGGAAGGGCTGGGAATGCATGCACTGGATGGGGCCCAGTGGCCTTTGTCCACTTGGGGATTCCTGGGCCCACCTTCTCCTCAGCCTCACCTAACTGGCTGAGTGATTTAAAGCCAACTTTAGTTGAGATATTGTGAACAGAGGGCATTGTCTGCCCAGCTGCGTGCAGTCCTGGCTGTGCGCAGAAGATGCCCTTTCCCTTCTTACCTCAGGCTGGAGCCTTGGTCAGAAGCGGGTGTGTGTAGTGTGATCAAATCCTCTGCTCCTTAGCTCGAATTGCAGGTGGAGGTGATATTGGAAGGGTGTGTGTTACACACCTAGGTGTGCACAGGAGACACTAGGGGAGGGAAGTGAAGCAAAGGTCACTGCCAGGTTTCCCTGAAAATAAGACCTATCAGGAAAATCAGCGCTAGCTGGCCATCTCTGGTGTCCCTGGTGGTGGCTGGCGCCCTGCAGACCAGAGCCCTCCACCCTTTGCTGGTGGCTGCCCTGCGAGGCAGGTGAGGCGGCTGAGGCTGACTGGGGCTGTTGTGGATCTCTTGCAAGGCTGATGATTTTTCTGGGTGGGTGTTACTGTTAGGGAAACACTGTTGTAAGGTTTCCAGGTAGGGTTCTAGACCTAGCGCCACGGGATCCCACCCCAGGACAGCTCCGTGTCCTGTATACCCCGCCCCTAACTGGAAGTGATCCTGCGTCTGCGCTGCAGTCCTCACGCAGGAGAGCCGCCATCGTTTTCTGTCTCCCTGAGGCCGAAGAGGCTGCTTCTGGCGAAGCAGTGCTTTCCTACCTGTTAACCTGAACGTGAAGAGAGGTGACATTGTGGCTCCTTCCCTTGCTTATTCATGATGGAAGGGAAAAGAAAGAGACAAAGCAAGTGCTGCCTCCCTAGGCGCTCAGGGCGCTCAGGGCGCTCGGGGCGTGCACGCAGGGCCGGCACCCTGCAGGCTCCTGGGGCTGGAGCGCCTGCGGGCGAGAGGACAGGAAGACAGGCAGCTTGGAGCAGGGGCAGGGCACGCCTGCAGCACGCCCTTTGGTGGCCGGAAAGGGCTCAGGGAAGGCCAGGAAGGCACAGATACGGTGGGTGTAGGCCAGAGATGGGACTCGGCCAAGGGCCCACCGGGGCGGGGCAGCCAGTGCTTGCACGCTAAGAACGGGGGAGCAGCGCATACAAAAGCCATGGGGCCGGACTGAGGGTCATCAGGGAACAGGGGACCCTGGAAGGGGGACCTGTTTGTTTCCCACAGCACTAAGGATAAAAACCAGGGCTATTCTGCCCCTGAGCTATACCTGGCTCTTTTAAAATCTTACCGTGAGACAGTCTTGTTGCCCAGGTTTGTCTTGAACTTGTGATCCTCTCACATGAGCCTCCCCAGTCCCGGGATTGCAGGTGTCACCCACCTGCCTGATGTAATATCTTACTCTAGCTCTAGAAATTTGTGGTAACGGCTAATACACTGCGTCAACTTGTGGGGTCCAGAAGCCTAAATAAGCAACTAAGCAGTGCTGCATCCTGGGGCGCAGAGGACAAGCCGAGGACATTGTTCACTGTGTCAACTGGAGACATGTAGCAGCTTAACGAAGTGACCCTGTAGGGGTCCAGAGCCCGCATGTTATGAACACTCGGAGCCTGTGCAAGAGGCGGGCTGGGAGATGGAGTGACTGTTGCGCCCACCCGTACAATGTCGGGAGGGAAGCAGGCTTGTCCTCCGCCCCTCTGCCCTTGGGCTTTTGCTGGCCTCCACTGCTGGGCACTGCTGCCCCTGTGCCCCGTGCCCCTTGCCTTGGAGCCTGCTGGTCGTGGACTGAAAGCTCCACAGGCTGAGCTAAATAAACCTTGGCTTCCTCATTTGGGGTATCGGGTATTTCGTCTCAGCAACAAGACGATAGTCACTAAGGCACAAACATAAGCCACGCGCAACACCCGGAAGGCCTTGGGGTGTTTAGGAAGTGCTGACACACTGGCGGCTGGTAGTGCCGACAGACTGAGGGTCCTGCCTTGCCCCGGCGGTGAGGGGAGAAGCCCCAAGCGTCCTCCCCGCTGCCTGCTTCTTTGCAGCTCCCTCTTTCCTCAGTCATTTTGTGTCACAGAAACGCAGAGTGGCTCAGCAGTGCTGACTTGGGACAGGACGAGAGCCGGGTCAGGTCGGCATGTTTAACCCGCCGAGTTCTAGCGAGTGAACAGGCTGAGTGCCCCGCCCCACGGAGCGAGCAGCCCTCTCGCCCACAGAGCATAGGTTCCTTTTATCACTGTCATGTTTTCTCCTTCTGTTTTGCAACCTGTGGACATCTACCTTTTTAAATGTTGATTCTTGTTTCTTCTTTAAAATGGCAAATTGTTAGGAAAAGTGTAATTAAGAAAAAAATTCTAGGGTCCGCGAGATAGCTCAGTGGACTAAACTCTTGCTTAGGCAAGCACAGGGACCGGGTTCGATCTCTGGTGCCATAAGCCATGCCAGCCCCACAC
>PVJA010033588.1:0-10000 GCA_004027025.1 Myocastor coypus | reverse complement strand
GTCCAAATTGCCTGGCTTTATGTTTGTGTCCGTACTTTTCGTAAACTCGGTTTGCTTATATTTAAAAAGTATTCCATAAAAACTAGTATGGTATGGTGGCACACACCTGTAAAATCCTCATGCTTGGGAGGCAGAGGCGGGATGATCGCCATGCACTGGAGGCCACCCTGGGCTACACAGCGAGACCTTGTCTCAAAAACACCAAGAAAATGGAGAGTGTGGAATCTCAGTTTGAGTCTTGGCTCTTGTAATCTTAAATGGGTTCCCTGAGTTTTCATGTCTGCCAAATGGAAATATTCTCAATAATAAAGTACCTTCTAGGGTCATTTTAAAGGTCAGATGAAATAAAGTATCTGGAAATGTTTTGTAAACTATGAACAATTTAATAACTGTAAATTACACAGACTTTATTTTAAAACTACAGGTTTGTAGCATGTGCTTTGCCCATCACTGGAAATACTCAGGAACCTTCAAGATGGCCCAACGCATGTCTAATTCAAGTTTAAATACCTTTAAAACATCTAGCCTTCGCTGGGTGAGGTGGTGCACTCCTGTAACCCCAGGAGGCTGAGGCGGAAGGATCACTTGGACTTGGAATCCAGCCAGTGCTGCATTCGTGAGTCCAAGACTCAGTTAAACTGCACAGTAAGGCCCTGCCTCAGAAAACCCAAGCCAAGCCAAAGAAAAATTATGAAAGCTACATGGGCCTAAGGATAGGTCTGGTGCATGCTGAAATCTAAATTTAAAGAGGCGTGAAAGAACATTAAGCAGATTTGGGGGTTTGGCTTGGGCTTGGTTCTTGGTGTTTTGAGGAGCATGCTGTGGGTGTCTTGGGCAGTGTGTGCAGTCCTGACTGCTATGTGGCTTCTGCAGGGATGCGTGGTGGGAAGCAGCCCTTGCCGCTGAACCCCGTGTTCAGCTCGGACTCATTGGTGCAGAACCCTCGCTCTCTGGACATAGCTCCTGGCCATCACTTGATGCCATCCATTCCCACAGCCTGGTCCACGAGGAGCCATGGAAAGGGGTCTCGGGACACTCGGCAAACTGTCTGAGGGTGGCCGGCCTGGACTGCATCCCAACAGAAGCACACGGGCCCACCACGGTGGGCCAGGTCCGATTCTGTTTTCCTTTCATTTATATCACTATTATGGTCTGTTTATATTAAAGAGCTGTGGGCCAGAAGACAGCCCAGGGCCGGAGCGCTTGGTTAGCAGGCACAAGCCTGCATCCAGTCCTCAGCACTGATAACTGCTATAGTAACATAAGGCCAGCTGTATGCTGTGCGAGGACTGAATGAAGGCCGGCCCATGCAGGCCACTGGGCCACCAGTGTCCTTGCTCTTCTCCTCAGAGTTTGCACCTCTGTGGGGTGAATACTTGCCTCAGTGTGGTTGTTATATTACTTCTCTCTCTTGCTCTGTTTTTCTTTTGGTGTGTGGTGCTGGGGGTTGAACCCAGGGTCTTCACACTAAGCGACGTTCCTCAGCAATTTTTAAGTTTTTATTTGAGGCAGAGATTCCCAAAGTGGGCCAGGGAAATAGCTCAATAGAATAAGTGTTTGCCTGGCAAGTGTAAGGACCTGAGTTCAATCCCTAGTCCTGCAAAAACAAAACGGAGATTTCCAAAGTGTATAAAATTGTCCGCTTGGGTTAAGTCCTGGGGCTCCTGCTGCTGCCCAGCCGATTCCCTGAGGCAGGTGCTGGTCGTAGGATGTGTGCCCTTACGCTGAGGGAGCCGGTGGCTTTCGGGAAGGCTGGCTGTTGACAGGCTCCACGGTGGTGTGGAGAGGCATAGAGATGAGGCAGCGTGGCCAGGTGTGCTGGTGCACCCCGTGGGGCTCCTGTGGTCCTAGCACTTGGGAGGCTGAGGCAGGAGAACCTCAGGTGAGAGTCCAGCCTGGGCAGCTGAACCACACAGTGAGACCTGGTCTCAGAATAAAAAAACAAAGCAACCCGAAGAGGGCTGCGGACATGGTTGGGCATCAGGGCCGCAGGTTCGACCACAACCACAGAAGTACAACATTGTGGAGTAATTGGAGGATCGTGCCAAGTGCCTCACGGTCACAAAACTGATGGAAGACAGGAGGTTCGCTGGGTCTGTTTGGTCCCACCCCCAACCTTTTCTTGTGTGTTTGGTCCAGAAGTCACATTAGTGTCACACATCTGTGCAGTGTGCCATTCCAGGGGGTGTCATTCAGAACATAAAGTTCAATCATGCTCCTCTGCGGGGACACGCTGGTTCCAAAGTGCGGACTGAGGCATTTGGTGGTGCTCAGAGGTATTTGTCGGATTCACTCCGGGGGTTCAGCTTTCGAGTCTAAACGTCCTAGGTGCAGAGGAGAGAGAGCTGGGACTGAAGTCAGGCAGGAAGGAGCAGGTGTAGCGGGAAGGGGTGGCTGTGTGCTTAGTGCAGAATGGGCGGGACCTCTTCCGCCATGGTAGTGTGCAGATCTCCCCAAGAGACGGGGACACTCGTGGCACGTGGCCCAGCCTCGGACCCTGCCTGACACTGTGCCGTGGCTTTAGAGTACAGGGAGTACTCCCGTTCTGCCACTGTCCAGTCAGGCAGCAGACAGCAGCTGGCGATCACATTACTGTCTCCTGAAGGGGAGGCGTGTAGCCCTTTGCCCCAAAATAATTGGCTTGAAAATTGAGACCAGAAACACTAGCACTCCCACTTGGCCTCACCTGCCTTACCAGGCAGCCACCAAGCACCAGTAGCGAGGTCTAAGCTTCCATGTGGTGTGGCCCCCACATGGTTGTGGCCAGCTAGGGTTCCCTTTCAGTTAGATCTGCACTTCTGGGCTACAGCATTGGCCCAGTGCTGCCCAGCAGCATGTGTCTCTAACGTGTTTGCTTACTCCTTCCTAATTCCAAGTTATAGTTTCAAAATATTTACTTTTAATTTTGAGAAGGTAAATGGACTTGTAAGAGCCGTGGAAAAGCCCAGAGTTCATCTGCACTCACTTGGTCACCTTCCTGTCCAGGGTGACCCTGCCACGCACAGAGGCTCACAGCAGAGGTGGCAGCAAAGAGAAGGCTTTGCGCCTTCCTTCCGTGGCCGTGAGCAGACCAGTGAACCCGCCTGGGAGTGTAGGGCCTTACCACCAACTGGATAATGTCTACTCTGTCTCCACTCACGGGTGTGGGTGAGTGCTGTCAAATTGCAGGGTGGTTTTTGCTTTGAAATTTAATTTATACTCAGATGCCAGTCCTTAGAGAGAGCCTAGATTCTCGAGTAAGAAAGGGCGCTTTGGTACTTCATTCTACTTGAATTAGTCCTACCTCATCCTTCACTTTTAAATGAAACTTTCTGCTTCCTTTCATGTCTTTGAATATCACCCGTACCCTGCAATAATAAAAGAGAATGACAGCACTCAGACCAGGCTGTGAGAGATTATAGAACCATAGAGCTGGAACCAGCTACACATCAAGGAAAGAATGGTCTGGCTGATTCTCATCGAGGTGAAAGTGGCCTGCTGCTCTGTCTGGGTTACTAACATCTTTTAGCGTGATGTGCTCCTAAGGAAACTTCAGGCTGACAAGGCATCTGCAGACAGAGTCTTGCTATGTAGCCCAGGCTGGCCTTGAACTCAGGAAACCATCCTGCCTAGGCCTCCCACCTGCTGGGATTACAGGCAAGCACCACCACACCCAGCATCGGTCACTTGGACAAATTTCTCCTTAGCTCAACAACTTTCAGGTGTAGGAGTGATGAGCCGACAATAACAGTTCTACACTTTGAAAGTCTGGAGGTGAGTGCAGTGGCTGGCACCTGTGATTCCAGCCCTTCAGGCCAGCAGGAGCACCCTTCTGAGCTTGAGGCCAGCCTGGCCTATATGAGGAGCTCAGGGCCAGATGTGAGATCCTGTCTTCAGAAAAACCAAAGTCTGTGGCTGTGCTGACTGTCAGATCGGTTGCAACCTCTAGACCAAAGTCTGCCTTGTCTTTTTCTTACTGCTTGTGTCTGACGTTCTCCTCTTGCACCTGGTCCTGAATCGGGCAGCTGCTTGGCCTGACGTGTTGCTGTCTCCCACCACACGCAGAAGTGCTCTTCCCTTAGTTCAGAGGGCGTTGCTTCCTAGCGTAGGTGGGCTTGGAAGGGCAGTTGCGATCTGAGACAGCAGTCTCTTGGTACTGACTCCCCAATATGGTGACCCAGCTGGGGGCTCATCAGGGCTGTGCACTTGCGGATTCTCCTCAGCCCATCCCATTAGTTCGGTGAACTTCTTTGGAAAAGGGTCAGAGGGTGTTTTAGGCTCTGTGGGTTACAGTGGTTTTCTGCCCTTGTTGAACAAAGCCAGGTGCAGTCAGTGCATATGCGAATGAGCTGTGGGCCAGCGAGATAGCTTAGTGGCTTAACACGTCTGCCTAGGCAGGGGCAGGGGCTGGAGTTTGATCCGAGCACCACATGCTGAGCCAGCCCCTCTCTCAGGCAGCCTGAGCCTCCCCCCCCCCAAAAAAAAAAATGAAAAAGCCAAACTTCGCAAAAACAAGCAGCAGGGCCAGGTTGGGCCCGAGGCCACAGCCTCCTGGACATTGCTCTGCAGTGTCTTCGTAAAGCCAGGAGCTGTCCTTAGGGCCTGAGATGGAATGGGGAGGCTGTTATGAAACCCTTCCAGTTGGGTCAAAGATCCGAGGGTTGTTAACATAGACGTCTTTAGACTGTAGCTGCAGATGGTATCAGGCAAACACCAAGGAGCAGACCTCAGGAATATTTGAGCATGTTTACTTTCTGAAATAATTGCCTGTATGCTTAGTCTGCCATTTAGCTTTATGTGTGTCTCAAGTTACTCTTCTCTCGCTGCTGGGACAAATACCCGACACCCAAGATGAAGGAAGGAAAGGTTTATTCAGCTTACAGTTACTGGAGGTTTCAGTCCATACTCGGCTGGCCCAAGGCTGAGTGGAACAGGGCAGAGAGCAGCAGTTCATGGCAGCAGAACAGCAAGAAATGACGACAGAGGCAACTGACCAGCCAGGGCAATAGCAACAGAGAAACAGAGAGAGAGAGTATCTCTCTGTCTCTCTTCTATTACACTCAGGCTCTCTGCCTCAGGCTATCCGCCTCAGACCACACCCATAATCCGGTAGTACTAAACTCCATAATCCCAGCAACACTAAGACACATAATCCCAGTGGATCATGAGTTAGTCTCAAACTCTAGAAGTCCCTGCCCCATGACTGCATGAGGCTTTGCAGGGTCAAGTAGACATAAACCATAACAACATGTCACTGTCAGTTTAAATTAATACTGGTGGTCAAATGCCACCTACCATCTTTCCCACAAAATAAGACTTGGCTGAAAATAAGGGGCCCTGAGAACTAGAGATCAAAATGCCAGCCTGTGAGGGGGCTGGGGAGATAGCCCAGTAGAGTAAGTGCCTGCCCTGTAAGTGCAAGGTTCTGAGTTCAATCCCTGGCACTGGGGAAAATGAGAAGTCAGCCAGCCCCGCATCAATCATTTTTGACTCAGTGGTGGCAGGTGAGGCTAGGCCAAGCTGATGGGCCATTGTTTTTATGACAGTTTTCAAGGCTCGTTATTTTCCAGCTAGGTCTTATTTTCCAGGAAGTATGGGTTTGACCACTCTTAGATCTGAAAACTGGGGTGGAACCATACCCGGGAAGGAGCGGGCCAGGCAAGTTCACCTTACATGACCCTAGGAGTCAGCATTAGGTGCTTTGAGAGAGGCCCTGGCAGCTTGGTTTTTAAGATCTTCAATTTAATACTTTGATTCTTAACCTTAAAAAACTTCTCTTCCAGCCCTCCCAGCCATGTGGAATATCTGTTACTGCTGAGGAATTTGCTGTACTTTCATTGACTGTGGCTCCAGACTTTGGATGATGTATCAGTTTATCTGGGCAGAAAGTATAGAAGTCTACATGCAGAATAAACTCAACTTTATGCTCAAGCAGAATTTTGAAGCTGGGAGTGATTAATTCTTAAAAAATGAGCCATCAGCATTAGTAAATACTGAATTCTCAGAAAGCCACCTCGCAGTCTGCCCTGAGCACTGAGGGAACCTGACTGCTTCCCACGTAGAAGCGAGGGTTGGTAATTTTTCCCTCGTGAACCATATTTGCTGAGAGTCACTGGTAAATTATTAATCTGCATCCTAGCATTTCATGTTTGAAATATCAGTCCACCCTGTCTGCAGGGATTTGATCTCACGCTGTGATCAGCAGAGGGTTCTGGGAAGTGAGAATAGCTGTGGTTTGCTCTTTTAGAGACCTTCAGAGAGAACAAAAAAGGCGGTGGTTACATGCAGGAAGTCAGACTGCTCGGAGTCTGACAGCTGGCAGCTGTGCACCGAGTCATCTGATGCCGCCAACCTGGAAGGAAGCCTGCATTGCGGGAAGGTTTGGGTGGGCTTTCCCACCTCCGGTGTGCTTTCCAGAGGTCCTAGAATACCCTGCCAGTGTTCCTGAAGCCTCTCTGAGCAGATGTCCAAGTCGCTTTTGGTTTGGAGCCATTCCAGACGTCCCGAGGCCCTGGCCGGTGTCCTCCACCAGCGCGCATGTCTTGAGTTGCTATTTGGCATCTAATGAGCCAGGCTGGTCCTGAGGTGCTTGGGCTGTCTGGCCCAGGCTGCACGCCCCCTCCTAGCTGAGTCCTGCGTTGAGTGGGGGTCAGAACAGGACCGCTTCGGTGCTGCTTACAGATGCAGAGGTACAGCATGCCGACCTGGGAGCCTCATCACCTGGGATGCAAGTTCCTGGGTGGGGACCCCTTCCTCACCTCCAGCCCAGCGAGGACCTCCCTGGCCACCCGTTACTCCTCTTCCGGTTAAGTGTATCTCACACTTACTCTTTGTCCCAGTTGTCCTTAGTCTTGGGTTCTACTGCGAGCCTTCTTCCCTTCTGTGGATGACCAGCGTCTTTGGGAAGCAGGCTGTGCTGTCCTGGGCAGAGCACTTGGGTGCCGATCCTGGCCTGCTTAGCCACGTGCAGAGCTGTGTCTCTTGAGTGGTCTCCTCACCTCTCAGCTGGGATGCAGCAGTTGGGCTAAGGGCTGAATCTGCCTGGGCTCACCCTGTGGTCGGAGTGGAAGCCACCCCACTGCCTACCCCTCCCTCCAACTCCTTGGACGTTTTCACAGCCTAGGTGCTTACCCTGGAGCTCACTGCAGATGGCACATGAAATCCTCTGTCCAGGGCTCGGCGTGGTGAGCAGGTCTGCCACAGGCTGGATATCCTGTCCATCCTGAGCAAAGCTTTGGTTCTTATCTGAATAGCTGGAGCCGTGTTTCTGTAACTGGTCTTCCTAGAACTTCATGTCTTACTAAGTGCAGAGTCACCACCTACCACGCCACAGCCCTGATGCCTCAGCTCCCACCACTACCACCGTGTCTCTGAGGTTCACTGAGGTGGTCAGGCGAACTCGCTGGCACCTCAGTGGCATTCTCGTCTCCTGCGGAATCTTTTAGTCTGCAGCTTCCTGGGGGTGGCATAGGATTGAGGAGAAGGCCAGTTCCCCCTCCTGCCTTAGTCTGCGCGGAGCCCAAATTCTGTGAGCCCTTTTTCTGCCCAGGGAGTGTGCAAGCCAGAGGCCTGCTCCCCCTCTGCTGGCACCTGTCACTTGGCCCTGTTCCTGCCTGGCCTCGAGCTCACAGGGATCCTCCTGTCACACATGTTCTCCGCCGCTGAGCCACTTCCTTCGTCCCTGAATGCTTTTCGGCTGCTAACCATGTCTCTGTGCTCTGTCGATAAGGGAAGGGTTGGTGTTGCAATTACATCATTTTTAATTAGAGCACAGCTATAAAAAATGGAAGTAGCAATGCATATTTTAACACAAAAGGAAGGTCCTTACACAAAAATAGAAAGATACAGTCATGAAATGTAAACCCGTTGTGTGGGAGTCCATTGGGCTCAGTGCAGTTTTTAAAAATCAGTAGTTGTCATCTGTTTGTGACATTGAAAAATAGCTCATGGGGTCGGCTTGAAGGTGGGTTCAGGCTGACCACCCAAGTAATTCTACTGTGCATTTTTCCAGAGGAAGTGAGAATTATTTGTATGTAAGGGAAATACATAGTTCTCTGGGTTTTTTTTTTTTTCTTCTTCTTTTTCTTGCTCTCTTCCTTTTCCTTTTTAATCTAAGCACCTGATAATGAAATATGCCGAAATACTGGGGGCACATTTGGGTTTGGTGAGATTTTGGCATTGACATTCCTTCTCGTATTACTTGAAATTTCCACCTGTGGCCTTGTTTACTTTCAGAAGATTCTGAAACTCCCCTTCCTTTGGGCTCGTTGGAAGGCCAGCCTGGGGGTCCTGCAGATCGAGGATAAAGGTCACAAAGGCCAAACCGTGTCTGCCCTTGGATGGAAAGCAAGATCTCTGCCATGTGAGACTTGCCTGCGCCTGCCTGCTCGGGGCTGCTAAGGGGTCGTGAAGGTGGGCGCCTGCTTCCAGGCTTCGGACATGGCGCTTTTGCCCAGCTTGGGCCAGCTGAAGGTGGAAACGATGGCTTAATTTTTATTCTAAAAAGATAAAAAGGAAATGCTACATTCATTTAAAAAATAGCAGAATACCTAATGGAAAAGTGCTAGGAAAGTGTGAGTGGGCCAGCGGGATGGCTCAGCGGACTGAAGCACCTGCTTAGGCAGAGCGCCACAGCCCGGGTTTGGTCCCCAATGTGCCGTGCGGGCCCACCGTGGGGGCGCAGGCCTATAATCCCAGCACTTGGGAGGCTAAAGACAGGAGAATCACTACAAGTCCGATCTGTGTAGTGAGACCCTGTAGACCCTGTCTTAAGTACAGAAAAGAATGAAGAATAGGGCTGGGAAGATAGCTCAGTGGTCTAAAGTGCCTGCTTAGGCAACCTCAAGGACCTTAGTTCGATCCCCGGCACCACATGCCGTACCAGCCCCACCCGTGGGGCAGGCTGAGCTGGCCATAACAAACAAATGAAGTTAGAATTAAAAAATTAAAATTAAAAAAGAATGAATAATAATAATAATAATAACAAAGTTCTGAGACCTGTACAGTGCCCCATCCTTCCTTATAGTACTTACTCTGTAGAGGATGTTACTGGGCTATACCATGGACCTGCAGACAACCCTTGAATTGATAAATCCACACCATCTCACCTAGTGGTTTGTAGAAGAGACAGGTGTGGGTCGGCTGATGTCACCCTCTGCTGACAGGGACTTCAGTTTCTACAAAATCCTGGTTATGTCCTTTTGAGTGTTTTTCCTCCTAATAACGGAAAAGAAATCAGGCTAGTTTAACTTGGTGAGCCCTATTGAAAAGATAATTCCTCAGACAAAAGGGACTTCTTTTGTAAAAAGCTTTAGGGTGCTAAAAATAAAAGCAAATGCAACCCTTCTAAGTTTTATAAATGGGAAATGACTCACAACTGAGGTGATCGGGGGCCTTTCTTAATGCCCATGTCACTTCCTAGCTGAAGGAAGGCCCTAAAGAATGCTTTAACCTCTTTAGGAAGTCTGGCTTGGTCTCACCGCTGGGCCCTTTCCATCTGGAAGCCCTGGGCGCCCATGGGGTGGCTCCCTCTGCGCTCCTATTGGGTGCTCGCTGAGTGCGGTGGGGCTAGGCCCAGGCGGGCGCGGCCTCCCTCTGTGGGCTCTGGGGAGGAGAATCTCACTCTGAACTTGGGACCCTTCCCCGCCTCCTCCTGTCACGGCCCAGCCAGTAGTTGGCGGTGGGTGTCTGAATGGGTTCGCCCCCCCATCCTCTACAGGGCTGTCTGATGCAGGAGTGGCCCCTTTCTGTTTGCACCCTGAGATTTTAGGGTTTTGTGGGGTTTTCCCGCTCAGAAATAGCTTCTCTTGTGTCTGAGGCAGGACCTCACTCACCCTGCCCTGCCTGACCCTGGACGCTGTGCAGCAGCCACTGGCTGCCCTGTGTGCACGTAGACACCTGTCTCATGCAGCTCACGTCACGCTTTCTGACCTCCCTGTGGAGGGTCGGTGCCTGCGGGGGAGGGGCTGCCCTGCGCTGGAGGACAGAAGGCAGGAACCCAGGCGGGGAAGCTGCTGCCCCC
>PVJA010033587.1:0-23222 GCA_004027025.1 Myocastor coypus | reverse complement strand
TTTTTTTTTTTTTTTTTTTTTTTTTTGTCTTTTTGAGACAGGGTCTTGCTATGCAGTTCAGGCTGGCCTTGAGCTCACTTTTGTAGCCCAGGCTGGTCTCGAACTTGCACCAATCCTCCTGCCTCAGCCTCCCAAGTGCTGGGATTACAGGCCTGCACCACCACATCCGGCTATTCACTCATTTTTATGGCCGGCTCAGCCCACCCCGAGGGCAGGGCTGCGCAGCATGTGGTGCCGGGGATCGAACCGTGGTCCCTGAAGCCGCCCAAGCTTTCCCAAGCAGGGGCTTTAGACCACTGAGCCATCCTGCCAGGCCCCTGGCCCTGGTTTTTTACAACTGAGTGAGCTATACATGTACTTTTGTCATATTTCGCATCAGTGTCGATTCTTTCCTGCACTGCCGGGGATGAACTCCAGGGCCTTTCACTTGAGCACTCTAATGCTAAGCTGTATACACCCCAAATGGCAACACACACACACACACACACACACACACACACACACACACACACACTCACACACACACACACACTTTCTCCTCAACCCTTATTTCAAGGGCTTTCAATAGATCACAGTGAGGGAGCTGCTCTGCTAACTTTCAGTAGATCACAGTGAGAGAGCTGGGGGTCTTGTGGGTTAGCTCAGTTGTTTAAGTGCCTGCGCAGTGAAACCCAGCAGGCACAGGGACCCTGATTCAATTCCCAGCTCCAAGTGCCTTACCAGACCAGCACTTAAGGCAGCCTCAGGCAGTCAAAAAAAAAAAAAATCCTTCACAGTGAGGGAGCTGCTCTGCTATATATATACAAAACCCGACCCTGGGGTTGGGGATGTAGCTTAGTAGAGTAAGCACTTAAGCACTTGCCTGGCAAGCGCAAGGACCTGAGTTCAATGCCCAGTTCGAGGAAAAAAGAAAGTCTTTGAGTGTAAAGCACAAATGACATGACAGAAGCTGGTGATTACAATGCTAAGAAAGCAGGAGATGATAAAGATCTGAAATAAGACAGTCATGGAAAGGATTTTCATACAAAAGAGAAAAGTGCTTTGTCTCTGAGCCCCCAAGATCAAAAACATTAAAAAATTAAGAGTCTAAGTTTTTGTGTGTGTGTGTGTGTGTGTGTGTGTGTGTGTGTTTTCTTGTTTCAGAACCTTTGTTTGTTTATTCACTCATTTATTTTTTTTTTTTTTATGGCCAACTCAGCCCGCCTCGAGGGCAGGGCTGACACAGCGTGTGGTGCTGGGGATCAAACCTCAGTCCCTGAAGCCGCCCAAGCTTTCCCAAGCAGGCGCTTTAGACCACTGAGCCATCCCGCCAAGCCCGTTTTTTTTTTAATTATGGCTGGCTCAGGCTGCCCTGGGGGCGGGGCTGCCACAGCATGTGCTGCCAGGGATCGAACTGCTATCCCTGCAGGCCGCCTAAGCTTTCCTAAGCAGGCACTATAGATCACCGAGCTATCCTAAAGACCCCAAAAATTAAGAGTAAAGAAAGGCAATTTTAAGTGAATATTCAGTTGCAAGCTGCTGCAGCTGCAAACTGATAATATGTGGGAGGGCAAGATGAGGCCTCAATGCCTAAAGTAGTCAAGCTACCGCAGTCTTGAGAAAAACATCCTGCCTGGACATTGTGGGCTATTACTCAGTAGGCACTTGTATCTTGTAACTCCACAAAGGTACAAATAACCCCCTACTGTTGTCGTAGGGTCCTTTGCTAATCACGCATGGGCTACCACCTGACCTCAGCTATTATGTCTTGTCTTTATTTTCTAAATCCTCTCACCAGCCCCTGCCCCACTCCAGCAGGGACCACCTGAGACCAACAAATCCCTACAATTCAGAACAACCTGAGCGTATTCAACAGTGGCATAACACTCTAGAAACACAATACAAAGCAAAAGCAATGACCATTCATCAGAAATGACAGAAAGTGGTTTATTTTCAATAGTTAAAAATTCAACCAGCCGGGCGTGATGGCTCACGCCTGTAATCCCAGCACTAGGGAGGCTGAGGCAGGAGGATTGGTGGGAATTCGAGACCAGCCTGGGCTACAAAAGTGAGCTCAAGGCCAGCCTCAACTGCATAGCAAGACCCTGTCTCAAAAAGACAAAAAAAAAAAAAAAAAAAATTCAACCGGTCATGATGGCACACATGTGTAATACCAGCACTCAGGAGGCTGAGGCAGAAGGATTGCCTTGAGTTTGAAGCCAATTTGGGCTAGCCTCAACTACACAGCAAGAATGTCCAAAAAACAGACAAACAAAAAAACTAGGGGCTGGGGAGATAGCTCCGAGGCACAAGTGCCGCCTGCTGGGCAAGTGCAAGGTCGTGAGCTCGAACCCTGGTCCCACAAAAAAAAAAAAAAAACTAGTTCCATCTTCCGAATGCCATGCCAGTGCCACCCCAGTGAAATGGCAACTGAGACTGGGCATGGTGAGGGGCAACTGTAATCCCAGCACTTGGGAGGCTGAAAACTGGACAATCACTACGAGTCTAATCTGTGTAGTGAGACTCTGTAGACCCTATACTAAATACATAAAATTAAAATAATAATGATAATAATTCAAACTAAACCACCACTAAATCCAACTTCTAGATTCTATGATTCTAAATTACTTACAAAGGATTTTTGTAAAGTTATTAAGAATGCCTTATATTTGTAGACAGCTTTACAATTTCTAGAATGCTTTCAAATTGACTCTCTCACGTAATCTTTTCAAATGCCCTATAAGCTAGTCTGGGCATGTATCGTGAGTCCCATTTTCACAGTTAAAGAAAATAAAACTACACAGTATAAGAATCCATTCTAGAGGGGCTGTGAAGATAGCTCTGTGGAACAAGTGTCTCACTGGCAGTGCAAGGTTGTGAGTTTTAGTCCCGGTCCCGGGAAAAAAAAAAAAAAAAGAAAGAAAAAGAAACCAGCCTAGAGACAAAAAGGTAAGGAGCACCTGACTATGCCATGTTTTTTGACACTTAGGTCTGTGCTATTCCACTCTCATCACTGCTTTCCATATAGTCCCATATAATTCATCTTGACAATCCATCCCTGTTTGGTCAGCTATTCCAATGTTTATTCTTAAATCCCAGAAAATTTTACAAAGTGAGTACAAGGCCAGTCTGATCTCCATAGTGAGATCTTACCTCAAAAAGACAAAGTCAAAAACAAAAACAAAACAGGAAATTTTTCTACATGTCTTATAGGCCTTGCTCAAGAGCTTCCACCTATCCCTTTGTTCTCTTTAAGGTAAGAGCTAGCTGTTATCTTTAAATAATGGTCTTTCATATTTACATTTTATGCTTATCATTTCTCTCGCCTAGGCCAAATTAATCCCAATTCCATTTTTTCATATTCTTTCCTTTAAACTGGTTAGTAAATCCAATTCTCCCAAACAAAAGTTGTGAGAATTTATTATTTTTTAAAATTTATTTTATTTTATTTATTTATTTTTTTGTCTTTTTGAGACAGGGTCTCGCTATGCAGTTGAGGCTGGCCTTGAGCTCACTTTTGTAGCCCAGGCTGGTCTCGAACTCACACCAATCCTCCTGCCTCAGCCTCCCAAGTGCTGGGATTGCAGGCGTGAGCCACCACGCCCGGCCAATGAGCTTGGCTCAATCTTTTTTTTTTTTTTTTTGTCTTTTTGAGACAGGGTCTCATTATGCAGTTCAGGCTGGCCTTGAGCTCACTTTTGTAGGCCAGGCTGGTCTCAAACTCACACCAATCCTCCTGCCTCAGCCTCCCGAGTGCTGGGATTACAGGGGTGCGCCACCACGCCCAGCTAATTTATTTTATTTTTGTTTCAGAACTTTTGTTTGTTTATTTTTTTATGGCCGGCTCAGCCCGCCCCAAGGGCAGGGCTGGCTCAGCATGTGGTGCCAGGGATCAAACCCCGGTCCCTGCAGCCACCTGCAGGCGCTTTAGCCCACTGAGCCATTCTGCCGGGCCCAAGTGAGAATTTATTTCAACCAGACATGTTTTACAAAGAATACTAGAGTTTTTCAAGTTGGACATGATGGCAAATCTTTGTCATCTCTAGCACTTAGGAAGCTGAGGCAAGGAGGACTGCCCCAAGTTCAAAGCCAGTCTGAAGCACATGGTAAGTCCAAGGCCAGCCCATATACAGTGAGACCCTGTCTATTAAAAAAGGGAGGGAGGGCCTGGCAGGATGGCTCAGTGGTCTAAAGCGCCTGCTTGGGAAACCTTGGGTGGCTTCAGGGACTGCGGTTCAATCCCCGGCACCACATGCTGCGCCAGCCCTGCGCTTGGGGCGGGCTGAACTGGCCATAAAAATGAGTGAATAAACAAACAAAGGTTCTGAAACAAGAAAAATAAGTAAATAAATAAAATTTTAAAAAAAGGGGGAGGGAGTTGCTAGGTGTGGTGGCGGCACACACTTGTAATCCTGTACTCTAGGAAACTTAAGGCAGGAGGACTACTGCAAACTCAAGGCCAGTCTGAGTAAGGCCAGCCTAAATTACATGGGAAGACCATGTTTGAAAACAAACACTGCCAGGCATGGTAGTGCATGCCTGTAATCCCAGCACTTGGGAGGCTGAGGCAGGAGGACTGATGTGAGTTTGAGACCAGCTTGGGCTGCTACAGAAGTGAGTTTAAGGCCAGCCTGAACTGCACAGTGAGACCCTGTCTCAGAGAGACAAAAAAAAGAAAAAAAGAAAAGAAAAAGTATTTTTTTCTGTTATGTGGAAAAGCTTTTTATTTTATTTTTTATTTTTTTATTTTTTTTTTTTTTTTTTGAGACAGGGTCTCACTGTGCAGTTCAGGCTGGCTTTGAGCTCACTTTTGTAGCCCAGGCTGGTCTCGAACTCACACCGATCCTCCTGCCTCAGCCTCCCAAGTGCTGGGATTACAGGCATGAGCCACCACGCCCGGCTGGAAAAGCTTTTTAAACAATAATACAACGAAGTCATACAAGTCTGCACATACAGAAAGCCCACTGTTTGACGTAATTCTTCACCTTGATGAAGACTAGCAATTTCCTGCCTGAGCAAGTCTTTTCTTAACTAGTTGTGAGAAACTAAGAGGTGAAAAGATGTGGACTAAGGGGAGTAGAGAAAGTTGACAAAAAGATTTTTGTAGAGCTACAAAATTAGTGTGCAGGCTGAAGTGTGTGAATTTCTTGTTACTATATGCTCTAAGAACAATCTCCTGTAACATTCTGTGAATGAGTTCATCTGGGACATCTGTTCAGCTCAGAGATGAGGTAAAAATCAAAATAAAGCTCCTTGTTCCGACTTATTTTTGCCAAGGGCTATGCAAATAGGTAAAGGCCTTATCTTCAAAGAAAATATTTCTTTTTTTCTCTGGGGAAATATTGTAAGACAGTACCACACTCCATTTGCACCATACCTCACAAGAACTGAATGAAGCACAAACACTAAAATCCTTTAAAAAGCACTTTGGTGAATGCACAGTAACACTTGGCAAGACGGTAAAACTAGATGTAGATTGCTCATTAATCTACTGGTTCTATTTTCAAATGAGTGAAAAATATTCTGAGAGAATGAGATAAGAAAAAGCAAAGAGTACCTCAAGAATTACAAAATGTCTCACAACAGTGAAAAGAATTCCAGTTGAATAGCTTAGTAATACAGAGGGCCCATTCAGGAACCCAGGAAATGGGACTTTTCCATTGGTACCCAGTAACCTGGGATGCACTACTTTTACCATTTCAGTCCTGATACTTGCTTCCTTTTGGTGCATGTTAACTTTGATCCTTTATATAGCAAGTGTAATGACAAATAAAATATCAATTGTTTTTAGCCTTTAGAAGATCCTATGCCGGGGCCCGGCGGGATGGCTCAGTGGTCAAAAGCGCCTGCTTGGGAAAGCTTGGGCAGCTGCAGGGACCGTGGTTCTATCCACGGCACCACATGCCGCGCCAGCCCTGCCCTCAGTGCACGCTGAGAAGGCCATAAAAACAAACAAACAAACAAAAGTTCTCAAACAAGAAAAAATAAAATTAAATAAATAAATAAAATTATTTTTAAGCCAGGCGTGGTGATGTATGCCTGTAATCCCAGCACTTGGGAGGCTGAGGCAGGAGGATTGGTGCGAGTTCGAGACCAGCCTGGGCCACAAAAGTGAGCCCGAGGCCAGCCTGAACTGCATAGCAAGACCCTGTCTCAAAAAGACCAAATAAATATATATATATATATTGGGGGGTGCTGGGGAGATAGCTTCATGGCAGAAGTGCCTGCCTGGCAAGTGCAAGATCATGAGTTCAAACCCTGGTCCCACAAAAAAATATAAATTAAAAAAATAAAAAAAACTTATTTACTTATGTTATGGCTGGCTCAGCCTGCCCTGGGGGTGGGGCTGGCAGCAGCGTGTGGTACTGGAAATTGAACTGCAGTCACTGCGGTTGCCTAAGCTTGCCTAAGCAGGTGCTTTAGACTGCTGAGCTATCTCACCGGCCATAAAATTAAAATTCTGATATGCCCCAAAACTATCCAATGTTCTTAGAATGTTAACATATAAAATTAGGTGTGGAGAAGGAAGCAAAGGCCTATACTCTAAAAATTCTGAAAAGCAAATGAAGGGGACAGGGAAATAGCTCAGTAGAATAAGTGCTGCCTCCAAGTACAAGGACCTGAGTTCAATCCCCAGTCCCACACACACAAAAAAGCAAATGGACAATTTGAGTTTCTGCTGGGGCAGGTGGGATAGGGGTGGGGGTGGAGAGGACTGGAATCAAATCTAGGTACAACAAACAGCATATGCCTGTAATCCCAGCACACTGGGAGACTGAGGGAGGCAAGAGGATCTCAAGTTCCAGCCCATCCTGGGCAACTCAGCAATTTAGCTATTTCATAAACAAAACACTTTGCAATTTTTATTTATTTGGTAAATGGTTTCACTATGCAGCTCAGACTCCTGCTGATCCTCTTGTCACAGCCTCCCCAGAGCTGCGATTACAGGCATACACCACTTGGGACTGCATGGCCAGGATCAGCATGTGGTAAGGGTTGAACCTGAGTCCTTGCACTTGCCAGGCAGGCACTTAGACCACCAAGCTATCTCCCCAGTTCCAAAAGAACAATTTTTAAAAGGACCAGACATGTAGCTCAGTGTGAAGATACTGGATTTAATCCCCAGCACCACACAGACACACATGCGCATACACAGGTTCACTTTGATTTCAATGGCTTTGACAATCCCATAATGCACACAGTATCACAGTCCAGGGGAACTATCTCAGTGGCCTCTCCCCTTTCATTGCCAGATTGAACAGCTTCGAGGATAATCTCTTTCACTCTCCCAGGGCTCAGTTGGAAGATTAATTATTTATGCTCTCAATTGTTTACTCTGTCCTATTTTTCCATCCTTTCAGACCCACAGGCAGTGTTATCATTGGCCTGTTTCCAAAATGAATCCATTAGAGCACTGCCCAACTAGTAAAAAACCAAAGATAATCAAACACAGTGGCATCTTAATATTGGAGGGCAACTTCACCCACCACTTCATCCAGAAGAGAAGTTCATGACAAGGCTTGCTCAGATTACTAAAGGCTAAATTCTCGAAGCTAATATAAGATTTTTTTTTTTTAATTTCCCAGCCATTTCTTACTTTTTTTTTTTTTTGTCTTTTTGAGATAGGGTCTCGCTATGCAGTTTAGGTTGGCCTTGAGCTTACTTTTGTAGCCCAGGCTGGCCTTGAACTCAAATTGATCCTCCTGTCTTAGGCTCCCAAGTGCTAGGATTACAGGCATGAGCCACCACACCTAGCTCCTTTTATTTATTTATTTATTTATTTATTTATTTATTTATTTTTAATATAATGAAAGACTTTCTTTCTTCATTGTACTACGGCTGGCTCAAGCCTGCCCCTGGGGTGGAGCTGGTGCAGCATGTGGTGCAGTGGATTGAACCGTAGCCCCTGTGGTTGTCTAAGCAAGCGCTTTAGACCACTGAGCCATCTTGCCGGGCCCCTAAGCTAATATAAGATTAAGACATCACTCTGGCCTTTTATTTTAAGATACTAAGCAGCACATACGACGCCAGCACATCCAACACCAGTGCTTGGGAGGCTGAAGCAGGAGAATCACTGGGACTTCCAATCCAGCCTGGGATACAAAGTGTGTTCCAGGCCTGCCTAAATTGCACAGTGAGAGGGGGTGAGAGAGAGAAAAAAAAGAACAGAAGAAGAGAGGGAAAGAGGGGAAAAGGGGTAGATGGGGAGAGAGAAAAAGGGGAGAGATGGAGAAAGAAAGGCAAATGGAGACAGAGAAACAGAAACAGAAAGAGACAGAAGAAAGCACGCAGGCAGGCAAGCAGCTCTGGTCCTTATCAAAGCAGATTTATAAACTATAGAGGATTAAACTTATTGAGATACAATCTGCCTAGCAACCATTTAGGAAGAGTTCAATAACTCACTAGGAGTCAATCTGAAGACTTATCTGAGTGATAAACAGACTACACACTACTAAGTCCTCTACCCTCAGGATTCAAACTCACAAAAAGTGGGGGCGGGGAGATAGCTCCGTGGCACAAGTGCCTCACTGGCAAGTGTAAGGTTGTGAGTTTGAACCCTGGTCCCACAAAAAAAAAAAAAAAAGTATAGGGCAGACTCACAAAAAGCTCAAAAGATTTGTCCTCTAGCAGGATATGGTGATGCATGCCTGTAATCCCAGCACTTGGGAGGCTGACACAGGAGGATCAATGTGAGTTTGAGACCAGCCTAGGCTGCAAAAGTGAGCTCAAGGCTCGCCTGAACTGCATAGCAAGACCCTGTCTCAAAAAGGCAAAAAAAAAAGATTTGTCTTCTAAGAATCCAGCCCTCGGGGAAGGTGTTTGTGCTTACAAATTACTGTCTCTGATACCTGCTTAATAAAGCTGAAAAGCTAAAAGTTACCATAAGCTACATTTGTTTCATATGAATGCATTCACTATTCCTGACTTTTACTTTATTTATTTTTATTATTTTTTTAGAATTTTTTATTTTATTTTATTTTATTTTTTTCTTGTTTCAGAACTTTTGTTTGTTTATTTTTATGGCCGGCTCAGCCTGCCCTCAGGGCAGGACTGGTGCAGCATGTGGGGCGGGGGATAGAACCTCGGTCCCTGCAGCCGCCCAAGCTTTCCTAAGCAGGTGCTTTAGACCACTGAGCCATCCTGCTGGGACCCCCTGACTTTTACTTTAGAAGCATCAATCTGAAATCTTTTATTTATTTATTTTTTTGCCTCTAACATATTCTCACCTTGAGCAAGCATTTCCTGATTTCAAGAATGAGAACACTCAGGATCAAATACTTTCTTTTACCTCCTCAAGGGGGTCATTTGTGTCTGATACCAATAGGGGAATAGGCTGGAGCCTCCCCTTAGAACACAGGACCCTTATTATTATTATTATTTAAATCTTTTATTTATTTGGTACAGGTCTCGCTATGCAACTCAGACTTATAGTGGTCCTCCTGTGTCAGCCTCCCCAGCACTGGGATTACATGTGTGCACCACTATAACTGGTTTCAGGGGAAAGCTTGAGGTACCTAGGGTTCTAGTCCAGCATGGCATGCAGTACTGGGGATTGAACCCAGGACCTTGCATTTGCCAGGCAGGCAGGAACTTAAGACTGCCTAGCTATTACCCCAGCTGAAGACCCCTATTCTTTTTTTTTTTTTTTGAGACAGGGTCTCGCTGTACAGTTCAGGCTAGCCTTGAGCTCAGTTTTGTAACCCAGGCTGGTCTCGAACTCTCACCGATCCTCCTGCCTCAGCTTCCCGAGTGCAGGGATTACAGGCGTGCGCCACCACACCCGGCTTAAGACCCCCATTCTTTTTTTTTTTTTTTAATTATTTATTTCTTTTTCTTGTTTCAGAACTTTTGTTTGTTTATTTATTTATTTTTGTGGCCAGCTCGGCCTGCCCTGAGGGCAGGGCTGGAGCAGCATGTGGTGCCGGGGATCGAACCGTGGTCCCTACAGCTGCCTAAGCTTTCCTAAGCAGGTGCTTTAGACCACTGAGTCATCCTGCCAGGCCCCAAGACACCCATTCTTTTTTAACTTTATTTATGTTATAGCTGGCTCAGCCTGCCCTGGGGGTAGGGCTGGAACAGCATGTAGTGCTGGGAATCGAACTGTGGTCCCTGTGGTTGCCTAAGCTTGCCTAAGCAGGGGCTTTTGACTCTGAGCTATCTCACTGGCCCAGAACCTCTATTCTTAACACATTCTAAGCTGTGACACTCAGAAATAAACAGCGTGAATAAAAACAGATTGCTAAAGAAAATATAATCAACTACTTTAACTTCAACAGTACTATGTCTCCTCAACCTAAAGAAACATAAAAATCCCCCCCCCCACAGGACTAAAGTTCAAACACATGACCTTGTACTTGCTAGGCAGGCACTTGTGCCATGAAGCTATCTCCCCAGCACCAAGAAACGTAGAAAGCTAAGAAGACAAAATTTAAGAGGTTCTATACCTCTTAAATGCTATCTGGGAATCAAAGCAGATACATCTACAAATAGTTCTATTCATAGCCTTTTTTTTTTTGGTGGAACCAGGGCTTGAACTCAGGCCCTAGTGCTTGCCAGGCCAAACACTGTTCTGCTGAGCTGTCTTCCCCACCCTATACATAGCCTTTTATCTCTTGGGACAAACTATTTGGGGAACTGCAATCACTTCATTATACAAAATATGTACTGATTACACAAATTAGTAAAGAAAATAAGCAGCATATGGTGATACACATTTGTAACCCAGCACTTAAGAAGCTGAGGATTTCAAGCCGGGCGTGGTGGCTCACGCCTGTAATCCCAGCACTTGGGAGGCTGAGGCAGGAGGATCTGTGCGAGTTCGAGACCAGCCTGGGCTACAAAAGTGAGCTCAAGGCCAGCCTCAACTGCATAGTTAGACCCTGTCTCAAAAAAGACAAAAAAAAAAAAAAAAAAAAAAAAAAAAAAAAAAAAGTGCTAAATATGTAGCTGAGTTCATAAACAATTTAAAAAAAATAAACTGAGGGGGGCTGGGGAGATACCTCTGTGGCATAAGTACCTGCATGGCAAGTGCAAAGTCATGAATTTGAACCCCGGTCCTGCAAAAATAAAATTAAATTGAATGGGTAGGTAGCTTGGTGGGCTAAGCACCTGCCTGACAAACACAAGGACCCATGTTTGATCCCCAGTACCATAAGCTATGCTGGTCCCTGAACCAGCTATGGTAGTGCATTGCTGTAATCTCAGTGCTATGCAGGCTGAGACAGGAGAATCGCTACAAGTCCAAGCTGAATAGCAAGACTTTGTACCAAACAAATACAAGTTAAAAAAAACAAAAAAGAAAAAAACAAAAAAGAAAAAAAGTGGGGGCTGGGGAGATAGCTCCATGGCAAAAGTGCCTGCCTGGCAAGTGCAAGGTTGTAAGTTCAAACCCCGGTCCCACAAAAAAAAAAAAAAAAACTGAAAAAATAGTAAAAGGTAATGTAATTAAATTAAAAATGTTCAATTTTTTTAAAATTCAAAACTAAGAAAATATGGGGGGATGGCTCAATGGTCTAAAGCGCTGCTTAGGAAAGCTTGGGCGGCTGCAGGGACCGTGGTTCGATCCCCGGCACCACATGCTGAGCCAGCCCTGCCCTCAGGTCAGGCTGAGCCAGCCACAAAAATAAATAAACAAACAAAACAAAAGTTATGAAACAAGAAAAAAAAAATTAAAAAAAAAAAACCAGAAAATAAAGCAAGTAAAAGGTAATGTAACTTTTTTTTAATTTTTTAAAATATTTTTATTTTAATTATTTAATTATGTATTTATTTTTTCTTTTTGCTGAACCTTTGTTTATTTACTCATTTTCATGGCCAGCTCAGCCCGCCCCGAGGACAGGGCTGGTGCAGCTATGTGGTGCCGGGGATTGAACCTCGGTCCCTGAAGCTGCCCAAGCTTTCCCAAGCAGGCGCTTTAGACCACTGAGCCATCCCACCAGGCCCCAAGGTAATGTAACTTTATAAAACTTAATGTGAAGTGTGATGATGTATACCTGTAATCCCAGTTTGGGGAGGCTGAAGCAGGATTGCTATGAGAGGTCAGCCTAGGCTGCATAGTGAATTCAAGGTGAGTCTGAACTACACAGCAAGACTCAAAAGAAGACAAAATAAATAAAATTCTGACACAGGGTTTCTAAATTGCCCAGGCATTGGCTGTTTTCTTCACCCATCCTATAATGTGTGCCTGTGATACCTTCAGGAGGCATGCGTTGTCTTGCTTTTAAAAGAAATCTTCAAAACCAGCCGGGCGTGGTGGCGCACGCCTGTAATCCCAGCACTCGGGAGGCTGAGGCAGGAGGATCGGTGAGAGTTCGAGACCAGCCTGGGCTACAAAAGTGAGCTCAGGACCAGCCTGAGCTGCATAGCGAGACCCTGTCTCAAAAAGACAAAAAAAAAAAAAAAAGAAATCTTCAAAACCAAAGTCACAATAAATAGGACATTTAAAATTATGGCTTACATGTAGTTATAAAGTAGCAAAACGGAGACAGAAAGTGGGGTGGGCCTGCCAGGAGGAAGGGAAGTTGTTTAGCGGGCACAGTTTAATGTAGCTAGAAGAAGAGCTCTGAGGATAGGTAGTGGAGGTGCAGCACTGTCACGGGGATGTACTTAACAAAACATCATTCAAAGAGAGTGAAGCAAGAGCTGGGCGTGGTGGCTCACGCCTGTAATCCCAGCACTCGGGAGGTGGAGGCAGGAGGATTGGTGCGAGTTTGAGACCAGCCTGGGCTACAAAAGTGAGCTCAAGGCCAGCCTCAACTGCATAGCGAGACCCTGTCTCAAAAAGACAAAAAAAAACAAAAAAAAAAAAAAAAACAAAGAGAGTGAAGCAGGTAAATTTCAGATGTACTTTACCAAAATGTCTATTATAATAGGTATTCAACAATGGTTGTTACATTACACAGTGTTGTCTTCAGGGTAATTGCTTGTTTTTTTTAATTGTGCAGTTTCTAATATATTATATATTGTTTCTATTATCTTTAAAATAAAAATGTCTATTAATAATGTAAAAAAATAATAATACAAAAAAAATAATAAATTGCCCAGGCAGGGCTCTAAATGGGTGACCCTAAGATCTCAGCTTCCTGGGGCCCAGCGGGATGGCTCAGTGGTCTAAAGCCCCTGCTTGGGGAAGCTTGAGTGGCTTTAGGGACCACGGTTCAATCCCCGGCACCACATGCTGCGCCAGCCCTGCCCTCGGGGCGGGCTGAGCCAGCCATAAAAATGAGTGAATAAACAAAGATTCTGAAACAAGAATAAAAATAATAAATAAAAAAAAAAATTCTTAAAAAAAAAAAAAAAAAAAAAGATCTCAGCTTCCTGAGTGACAGGGATTATAGACACCCAACACCACACTCTTATGCTTTATAAGAATTTTTTTTTCACCCAAATTGCTCCTGACTATAGTCAACCAATTAACATGAAAAAACTGTAAGACAGCACCTACATATCAATTCTCCTAAAAATTAAATTCCAGTTAGAACAATCTTTGATAACTAAACCTACATTACAAAAATAAACTCTTGCCGGGCGTGGTGGCTCACGCCTGTAATCCCAGCACTCCGGAGGCTGAGGCAGGAGGATTGGTGCGAGTTCGAGACCAGCCTGGGCTACAAAAGTGAGCTCAGGACCAGCCTCAACTGCATAGCGAGACCCTGTCTCAAAAAGGCAAAAAAAAAAAAAAACTCTGAATAATGTATTGCCAAAAAAAATTGATATTCATCCTGTTGACATTGTAGCTCTTCCATAATTAACACCAAAACAAACGTGGCTCAAACACCTTAGTTTTAACCAGGCATGATGGCACAGGCCTGCAATCCTAGCACTGGGGAGGTTGAAGCAGGAGGATTATTATTGTGAGTTGAAGCCAGCCTGAGCTACAAGTGAGTAGCACAAGCCAGCTCACTATGAACTGCCAGGGAGACCCTATCTCAAAAGTACAAAAACACTTTATTTGAAAATGTCCAGCTAAGAGCCAGGCGTGGTGGTGCACGTCTATAATCCCAGCACTTGGGAGGTTGAGGTAGGATGAGTGGAGTTCAAGATCACCCTGGGCTACAAAAGTGAGCTCAAGGCCAGTCTGAGCTGCGTACCAAGACCCTGTCTCAAAAAGACAAAAAAAAAAAAAAAAACCAGGTAAAGCAAGAGTACCAGGAACACTCCTACCCAATATACACAGAGGGACAAGAAGATAGCTCAGGGGCATAAGTGCCTGCCAATATACACATACATTTTGTTTCCAACATCATTTGGGGCTTTCTGCCTTCCTTGTTTTTCTAATTTATTTTTTTTGTTTTTCAGAGCCAGAGACTGAACTAAGGACCTTGCACTTGCCAGGCAGGCACTTGCGCCCCTGAGCTATCCGCCCCCCCCCTTGCCTTTTTCCACTTTCTCTGCTTCCCTCTGTGACTCTCTCTTCTTTCCTCTTTCTTTAGATACAGGTTCCACTATGTAGTTCAGGTTGGCTTTTAACTCACTTTGAAACCAGGTTGGCCTCAAATTCCCACTAACCCTCCTGCTTCAATATCTCTAGTGCTGGGATCAGAAGTGTGTATCACCATAACCACCCAGTTTAGGACATTCTACTTTCCTTCTTTCTTTTTTGTATCTGGAATCAAACTCATAACCTCATGCTTGCCAAGTAGGCACTCTGCTGCTGAGCTCTATCCAGGGATGGGCATTCTAACTTTCCTCTCCATTTAAAATATACAGAGGTTAGGCCGGGCGTGGTGGCTCACACCTGTAATCCCAGCACTTGGGAGGCTGAGGCAGGAGGATCGCTGCGAGTTCGAGACCAGCCTGGGCTACAAAAGTGAGCTCAAAGCCAGCCTGAACTGCACAGTGAGACCCTGTCTCAAAAAGCCAAAAAATAAAATAAAATATACAGAGGTTCCTGATTTGGACTGCAGATGACATGTAGGCCCTTTAAGAGGAAAAAAAGGTTCTGGAAAGATAAATATATAAATTTAAATTGTAATGTTACTCATCCAAATAGTTTGAGAAAAAAGTAATAAAAATTTTTAAAAAAGAGTGACTTAATCGCAAAATGCATTTGGAAAAAAAATAGTTTGGGAAGAGGACCCTTTTAAAAATAAAACTCATCTTGGGGCTGGGGAGATAGCTCCGAGGCACAAGTGCCTGCTGGGCAAGTGCAAGGTCGTGAGTTCGAACCCTGGTCCCACAAAAATAAAATAAAATAAAATAAAAATAAAAATAAAACTCATCTAGATCATCCCATGCTTAGTTTTCATTTTTATTGTACAAAGTATTTCCTCTCACAATCTATGAATACGAGAAACATTAAAATTTTTAAGTTTCAGTAACAACAGTAAGGTAAGTTTGCCCATTAGAGTTAGGTTTCTCCAGCAGAACTGAGCCATTATTACCAAATCACACCAAATGTACTCAAGGAAGACACTTTAACAGATTAACCAACCTTGACAGGAACTGCCCTCTTTCTCACTAGAATCCCCTTCCCTTTCAGAGCTGGTTAAGGCAGTCCAAAAGAGGAAAATGACAGATTTAACGGTTATGCATCCTGTCCAGTTCCAAAAACCAACTCATAGATTGTTTTTGGGGGGGTTTATTACATCTAATGTCACATAAAGAGGTTTCTCTTTTCCTTTTCTTCTCTATCCATTTTATTACTCAACCAACACGTCAGTAAAAAGAGGTAACACTCCTGAATCTCCTTACCCAGCAGCAGAGGTGAGATGGAGAGAGAGAAAGGATGAAAGGTAGAGCTAGAAAATCAAACGAATTGATAGGATGTGGAGATCTTACTTCCCATTCCATTTTCCTCACAAGGTTACAGTCGGCTTAAGTCCGGATCGTATCAGAAAAAGCACAAGTGTGTGCGCGCGCTCACACGCGCGCGCACACACACACACACACACACACACACACCTTGCGCCTTGGAAAGAAGGTGAGGTTCGCTCCGCAGCGCTCTCGAAGGGGGCTCTGGGCTCCGCCCCGCCCGCCTGGGACACCTCAGCCCAGCTTGCTCCAGTCCAGGGAGAATAGATAAGAAGGGGCTTCTAGTGGTCTTGCTAGGGGGAGGGGGAGACGGCTACTCCGGGTGCCAGGCTCTCAGAGCGCAGCATTCCGCGGTGCGCCGACACCCCCTCCCCCAGCAGGCTGCTGCTTGCTCGCCCTCGCCGCCGGAAGCCAGACCCGCCCCCTCGCTGTTCCCCCCCAACACCCACCCATCTGCACAGCCAATGGCAAGCCAGGAAACCAGCAGAGCGACTCGCCACGCAGCCAACCGGGGAAGCCCACTGGGAGGTCAGCCGCCAGGGATAGGCCAGCTACCCGCGGCCTCGGCCCTGGCCCGGCACCTCTTTGTTAACAGTGCCCCCGTCTCTCCTGGCCCCCACCCTAAATCTGTGAGCTAAACATCCAGCTGTTGGGCCAGGTGACACCAAGTCCCTTTTCTTGCTCTCCTGAACACTCTCTGGTACAGAGTGACCCGTCCCCAAACCGGTGGTACCTCTCAGAGTGTCTCATACTTCCAAAGAAACTGCTACCAGGAGACACTCCAGTAAAACGATTTGTCTCTAGGTTGCTCTGCGTCGCTGTCCTTTACTCCGACTAATCTATTGCACTCACTCAAAACAGTGGATAGATTTAGGTTTACATATTAAATCAACCGCACACATAAGTTCTCCCTGTCAGAAACTCCTGCTTCCTGTGACGTAGAAATTAAGGAATGGGAGGGGGTTTTAATTCAGAAAGTATGCATATGAAAATTGATAGCGTGGAGGAAGAAACACACATTGTTCGCAAAACAGAAAAGCAAACAAATACATAGTTGGTTCCAATTTGTGTCAGATACAAGACATCTACATCCAGTTCAATCCAGGAAATCACTACCTTTACAGGCTTCGCCAAAATTAGGATGCAAAGAGGAATGTGAAACCACGGCTGCTGTGATCGCTGTTTGCAGTGATCTAGGGAGGAAAAAGTTGACACACCGAGTAACAGCTGCTGTGTGTTTCACAGATCCCGTAACTCACACAGTGCTATGGATAAGGGGTTATTCACAGTATAAACAGGTAACCAGCAATGAATGGAAAACCCACATAAGTAACCTCTTAAGAAATGTACGTTGGGGGGGGGGGGGCTGGCAGGATGGCTCAGTGGTCTAAAGCCCCTGCTTGGGAAAGCTTGGGCAGCTTCAGGGACCACAGTTCAATCCCCGGCACCACATGCTGTGCCAGCCCTGCTCTTGGGGCGGGCTGAGCCGGCTACAAAAATGAGTGAATAAACAAACAAAGGTTCTGAAACAAGAAAAAAAAATAAAATAAAATTTAGAAGTGTACCTTGGGGGCCCAGCAGGATGGCTCTGTGGTCTAAAGCGCCTACTTAGGAAAGCTTGGGCGGGGACCAAGGTTCGTTCCCCAGTGCCAGCCCTGCCCTCAGGGCAGGCTGAGCAGGCCACAAAAATAAACAAAAGTTCTGAAACAAGAAAAAAATAAATAAATAAATAAATACTTAAAAAAAAAGAAGTGTGCCTTGTATGGGAAACATGTGAATTATAAGAATGTATAGTTTTTGTCCCAGTTTATTTTTCCATATACTGGCTGCATTCATGGGAGGCACCTAACAGGTCTTTGTGGGAAGAAACAAAGAAATTTCAAAAGCTATTAAGAGAGCTCAAATACTGGGGTTTATGCTAGTTATGTACAAAGTTCCTGCGTATGTCAAAGATCCTAAAGTCTGCAACATCGAATATTGCTAGTAAATTTCATAAACTTTTTACCAGTAAATTTACTTCATAGTAAGTCGTTGTATGCCATTATGGAATGATACCAACCTTTGGGTAGAAAATTGTTCCAAGCCGGGCGTGGTGGCCCATGCCTGTAATCCCAGCACTCGGGAGGCTGAGGCAGGAGGATCGATGCGAGTTTGAGACCAGCCTGGGCTACAAAAGTGAGCTCAAGGCCAGCCTCAACTGCATAGCGAGACCCTGTCTCAAAAAGACAAAAAAAAAAAGAAAATTGTTCCAAGATTGAAGCTTCCACACACACAACACCATTGAATGATCACTAAGTAGATTCTGTATTTGAAATGCCTGTACTTGTTACATTGTGTATGCTCTGATTAAAAGTGGCCCTGTATTGGGGCCCGGCGGGATGGCTCAGCGGTCTAAAGCACCTGCTTGGGGAAGCTTGGGCGGCTTCAGAGACTGCAGTTCGATCCCCAGCACCACATGCTGCGCCAGCCCTGCCCTTGGGGTGAGCTGAGCCTGCCATAAAAATGAGTGAATAAACAAACAAAGATTCTGAAACAAGAATAAAAATAATAAATAAACTAAAACATTCTTTTAAAAAAAAAAAAGTGGCCCTGTATGACTGTCACACAAACTAGGATGCAAACACCTAGATTTCTTTCAAACTGTATATCTATTATCTGTACATACTCTTGAGCAACTGACAGGACACCATGTAACTGGTAGTTTGTATCAATACTTTATTCTTGCTGGGCTTGGTGGCACACGCCTGTAATCCCAGCACTTGGGAGGCTGAGGCAGGAGGATCAGTGTGAGTTCGAGACCAGCCTGGGCTACAAAAGTGAGCTCAAGGCCAGCCTGAACTACACAGTGAGACCCTGTCTCAAAAAGCCACAAAAAAAAAAAAAAAAAAAAAAAACTTTGTTCTTTAAGGTGACTGTTTGAGGAAATTTTTTATATACTAAAGACTGTATATTTTGCTAGATGTAGTAGTGGAGGACCATATATACCTCACAAACACAGGGCTGGGGGCTGGAGAGATAGCTCTGTCGTACAAGTGCCTGCCAGGCAAGTAAGTACAAGGTCATGAGTTCAAAACCCAGTCCCTCAAAAAAAGAAACACAGGGCTAAAAAGAAAGAGGGGCTGGCAGGATGGCTCAGCCATCTAAAGAACCTGCTTAGGAAAGCTTAGGCAGCCACAGGGATTGTGGTTCAATCCCCAGCACCACATGCTGTGCCAGCCCCCAGGACAGGCCGTCTGCCATAATTTTTTGCAATTGCAGAATATTAAATATCCATACCACACATGACAACCTGCTTATTCCCCATATACTATTATTATTTAAAACAAAACAAAACTAGGGATATTCAGTGATGAAGCACTAAACTCATTAGACATACCCCAAAATAAAATAAAAATAAAGATACTAATTTTTAGTAGCTCCTACATGTTTTTTTTTTGTTTTTTTTTTTTTGAGACAGGGTCTCACTGTGCAGTTCAGGCTGGCTTTCAGCTTACTTTTGTAGCCCAGGCTGGTCTTGAACTCACGATACTCCTGCCTCAGCCTCCCAAAAGTGCTGGGATTACAGGCGTGAGCCACCACACCCGGCTGCTCCTACATATGTAGAGCTCAAAGTATTTCTTACATAATATCTTCAAGTCATGTGGCATACCCATGCAGTCCTCACTTGGGAAGCTGAGACTGGAGGATCATTCCAAGTTCTAGGCCAGCCTAAGCTACCCAGTGAGGTCAAGGCCAGCATGAACTGCATAGTGAGACCCCATCTCAAAAAAGGACAAGCTTGGGGCCTGGCGGGATGGCTCAGTGGTCTAAAGCCCTTGGTTGGGAAAGCTTGGTCGGCTTCAGGGACCGCAGTTTGATCCCCGGCACTACAGGCACCACATGCTGCGCCAGTCCTGCCCTCGGGGCGGGCTGAGCAGGCCATAAAAATGAGTGAATAAACAAAGGTTCTGAAACAAGAAAAAAAATAAATAAAAATATAATTTAAAAAAAAAAAGCTATTAAAAAAAAAAAAAAAGGACAAGCTAGTCGGGCGTGGTGGCTCAAGCCTGTAATCCCAGCACTAGGGAGGCTGAGGCAGGAAGATTGGTGCGAGTTTGAGACCAGCCTGGGCTACCAAAGTGAGATCAAGGCCAGCCTCAACTGCATAGCAAGAACCTGTCTCAAAAAGACCAAAAAAAAAAAGAGTTGCCAAACCAGGCATGGTAGCACTCACCTATAATCCCATCACTCAGGACATCGAGAAAAATTCCTGTGTGTTGAAAGCCAGTCTAGGTTACAAAGTGAGTTCAAAACCAGCCTAAACTGCCTAGTGAGACCTTGTCTCAAAAAGAAAAAAGAGAAGCCGGGCGTGGTGGCTCACGCCTGTAATCCCAGCACTCGGGAGGCTGAGGCAGGAGAATCGGTGCGAGTTCGAGACCAGCCTGGGCTACAAAAGTGAGCTCAGGACCAGCCTCAACTGCATAGCGAGACCCTGTCTCAAAAAGACAAAAAAGAAAACAGAAAAAGTTGTCCATCACAGTATACAATTATACAATTAAATTGAATTAAAGCTCAAGTTGGACCGGTGAGATAGCTCAGTGGTCTAAAGCACCTGCTTAGGCAAGCTTAGGCAACTGCAGGGACAATGATTCAATCCCCAGCCCCACATGCTGTGCCAGCCCATCCCCAGAGCAAGCTGAGCTGGCCATAAGTAAATAGTTTTAGAAAGTTACATATATATATATATATATATATATATATATATATATATATATGCTCAAGTCATGATAAAAGATAAAAACACTAAAAAGACATTTATATGGTGCCTTTTCCTCTAATCTTCAAGATGACTAACATGGGAGCCTGCAGCTTAGCTCAGTTGTTTAAGTGCCTGCTCAGGCAAATGCAGTCAGGCATAGGAGACTGGGGTTCAATCCCAGCCCCACATGCCTTATCAAATCCACCCTTAAGGAGCCTGAGTCAGCCAGAAAAAAAAAACCCAAAATGACTGATGTATCTTATGCTATCTAGGTTGTGTGTTATGTGGGGTGTTGGAGAAAAGGGATAAATGAAATAAATTCTTTTTTTTTTTTTTTCTGGTCTTTTTGAGACAGGGTCTCGCTATGTAGATGGCCTTGAGCTCAACAATCCTCCTGCCTCAGCCTCTAGCAGTGCTGGCATTACAGGCATGTGTCACGACATACAGTGGGATAAATTCTTAAATTCTCATACTGAGGGCCAGCAAGATGACTCAGTGGTCTAAAGCACTTGCTTAGGCAAGCACGGGGACCACAGTTCCATCCCCGGCACCACATGTTGCGCCAGTCCCAGCACAAGGGCAGGCTGAGCCAGCCATTACATAAATAAATAAATCATATATATATATATTTTTTTTTGTCTTTTTGAGACAGGGTCTCGCTGTACAGTTCAGGCTGGCCTTGAGCTCAGTTTTGTAGCCCAGGCTGGTGGTCTCGAACTCTCACTGATCCTCCTGCCTCAGCCTCCCAAGTGCTGGGATTACAGGCGTGCGCCACCACGCCCAGCTAAATCATATTTTTTAAAAATTTTATTTAAAAAATTCTCCTACTGGGGCCCGACAGGATGGGTCGGTCAGTGGTCTAAAGTGCCTGCTTAGGAAAGCTTAGGAGATGCAGGGACTGTGGTTCGTTCCTGGCACCACATGCTGCGCCAGCCCTGCCCTCTGGGCAGGCTGAGCTGGCCATAAAATTAATAAACAAACAAACAAAAGTTCTGAAACAAGAAAAAAAATTAAAAATAAAATTTAAAAAAATTCTACTGATGGGCTAGCACATGGTACAAAAAGTGAAAAGCCAATATCTTTAAAAAGTTTCACACACACAGAGATAAAATGAGACAGCAAACTTGTGAATCAAGGATGATTTGGCATCTTTAAATGCAGAGGCAGTCTTCTTCCAGTGCCAAAACTCATGGCTTCTCCTGTAGATAAAATGGCACAGTTCCTGAAAAAGCCCAGGACGCTGTTTCCCCACAATCCTATAATCTGTCAAAAGACAGAAAACACAAAAAAAGGCTGTGCCAGCCAGGAAAAGCAAATTATAACCAACACAGAGCCAACACTTTACTTCACACAGAAGGAGGTTTTCTATGTATATTTGGAAGAGACAAAAGAAGCTTACCATTGCTTCAATAACCAAGGCAAGCAATTAATTTAACTAAACACCATTTTTGAATTGCCATTTGATGCAGTAGCTTGCCTTCCCATATTCACAGACTGGAAAGCTTTTGCCACAGGGTATGGTTGACTCACACTTGTAATCTCAGCATTGGGAGGCTGAGGCAGGAGGACTGCCATAAATTCAACCCAGCATAGCAAAAGAGCAAAAGTCTCTCTCTCTAGAATCTGAGCTGCATAGTGAGATCCTGTACAAAATACATTTTTTGAAAAAAAGAGGAGCTAGGTGTGGCTGTGCACACCTGTAATCCCACCACTTGGGAGACTGAGGCAGGAGGATCAGTGAGAGTTGAGACCAGCCTGGGCTACAAAAGTGAACTCAAGGCCAGCTTGAACTGCATAGCAAGACCTTGTCTCAAAAAGAGGAGAGAGACAGACAGATAGACAGACACCAGAGTCAGCTGTGGTGGTATACAACTATAACCCTACACTCTAGAAGTTAAGACAAGAGGATCATAAAAGAGGAAAAGACACCCAAGCCTTTTATTTGTCCTTCATACAAAGCTAATGACAGCACTTGGGAAGCTGAGGCAGGAGGATCGGTGAGAGTTGAGACCAGCCTGGGCTACAAAACTGAGCTCAAGGCCAGCCTGCACTGTATAGTGAAACCCTGTCTCTAAAAGACAAAAACAAAAAACAAAAAAACCCCACAAAGCTAATGAATTATACGGAAACACAAATTCTAGACAAAAAGACTCAAATTCAACCTATGTGAAACTAATACCTTTTTGTCATTTTGTTCTAACATTAGTTGACACATGAGTGAGTCCCTATACCAAAAACAATACACGAGATCCTAAATAATGGGGCCTGGCAGGATGGCTCAGTGGTCTAAAGTGCCTGCTTAGGAAAGCTTGGGTGGCTGCAGGGACTGTGGTTCAATCCTTGGCACCACATGCTGTGCCAGCCCTGCCCTCAGGGCAGCCTGACCTGGCCATAAAAATAAACAAAAGTTTTGAAACAAGAAAAAATAAATAAAATAAAAATTAAAAAATTCTTTTTTTTTTTTTTTGTCTTTTTGAGACAGGGTCTCGTTATGCAGTTGAGGCTGGCCTTGAGCTTGCTTTTGTAGCCCAGGCTGGTCTCGAACTCGCACCAATCCTCCTGCCTCAGCCTCCCAAGTGCTGGGATTACAGGCGTGCGCCACCACGCCCGGCTAAAATATTTTCTAAAAATAAAAATAATAGCTTCTGCACATCTTTTGAAGACTATATTTTCTACTTTGCATTGTGTAGGTACCATCTCAAAAATTATTTGACTCTCTATAGATTGATTTTGTTCAGTTTTCCATTGATAT
>PVJA010033586.1:0-16011 GCA_004027025.1 Myocastor coypus | reverse complement strand
GCTTTTAATCTTTTCCTGTTTTCTATTTCTCTATTTTCTGCCATAAGTCCTTTAAATTTTCTTCCTAGATGGTAAAATCATGATATTGAGAGCATATGTAGTATATAAAATTTTCTGGTTTGTTTTATATTTTTCATATTACTGTAAATTTACTTCATACAGTTGAAGGCAGCAAATTAATAGTTAGCACAGTTTGTAATTTTCTCCACTGTGTTTGATGTTATTGCTACGGCTGATGTAGTACTGCTATTATACTACTTTAGCCAAGGTGATATAACTGTTCTAGTCAGTTGTTTTTCCTGTTATGACAAGATGGAGATTGCTTAAAGGTCATATATAATACTAAAGACTAGTGTGAAAAAAAAAAAAAAACAGGGGAAAGACCAAATAGGCACCAGCTTCTCATCCCCAGAACACTGAAGTGGTAGATCTTGAAATAGATTCACAACCAAAAGCCAGCAGCATCTGGAAGACACCTCTGAGAAGTAGTCATTTCTTAAGGTTTCTCAACACTAGCAATAAAGCTACCTCACATAAGTTCATAAGAATTAAAACAGGAATTAAACTAAAAGAAGAAAGTATGAAGACAAAACAGCAAGACCCAACTGTAGATTTCCAGCTCACCAAAAGGAAATCCATGGGGCAGTGAGATGAAACAACTGAAATACCTAACACTTAGACTCTCTGGAATGGTAACAGTAGAAGTAGAAAAGCAGTTGAATGAAGTTCTAGAAAAAAAAAAATCAAATCAGAAATAATTTCTCAAATAACTATAGAGGTGGTGATTATATTGAAAAATGTAGGGGACCACAGGAAAATGATGAAAACCATGAACACCCAACATAGGAGAGAAATGGAATCCATGAGACAGACTCAGTCAGATATCTAGGACATTAAAATTTCATCGAAAGTATATGCAACAGAATGAACCTATGCAAGGACAGAATTTCAGATAGCAGAGACAGAATTGTAGTTAGCACTATTGAAGAGAAGGATTTCTTAAAAAATAGTCAACACACACACACACAAAAATCAGTCTAATAGCCACTAGATGATACAAAGAAGATTAACATAGTATTTAAAGAAGTCCCCAGCTGGGCGTGGTGACACACGCCTGTTATCCCAGCACTCGGGAGGCTGAGGTAGGAGGATTGATGTGAGTTCAAGACCAGCCTGGGCTACAAAGGTGAGCTCAAGGCCAGCCTGAACTGCATAGTGAGACCCTGTCTCAAAAAGACAAAAAAAAAAAGAAAGAAATAAAAAAGACAAAATCACAGGAGATCCTGGAGAAATCCATATGGTTAGTTTTACCTACTTGGAGAACCTACATATTAATATTATTATTATTATTATTTATTTATTGTCTTTTTGAGACACTGTCTCGCTATGCAGTTCAGGTTGAGTTCAGGCTGGCTTTGAGCTCACTTTTGTAGCCCAGGTTGGTCTTGAACTCACGTCAATCCTCCTGCCTCAGCCTTCCAAGTGCTGAGATTACAGGCCTGCACCACCATGCCTGGCAAGAACCTATATTTTAATAAGATGGAAAATACAGAAGGAATGGACAAATTCTTAGGTATATATGAATTACCAAGGATAAATCAAGAAGACACAAAGTCTCTTCTTAATGTCTTATACATTTCTGTTTTTCTTCTTCCAATTTGACATACATATATCTGGTAATATAATTGGTTGAAGACAACACTATGTATCACAACAAATACTGTGAAATTTATATTACTTTAAGTGAAATTCTGTATCACTTGTAATTTTTATTGTTTTGATTCTAATTTGTACTCTATTTTTTCCACTCTACACAGTTTATTGGGTTTATAACTGGATGAAGTCACATGTGTATAGAATGTAGTAGACACTATCTCAAAGCAGAGTAAGGACTGAGGACTAGGGATCCATTACTGGCCTTTCAGGGGCTCTGAGGTGATGGGTAGCCAACCCTCCCACTCCAAGGTATGGCCACAGGGGTGGAGGGGATGGAGGCCCACCTGGCTTTGGTCGCAGAACTCAGAGCCTGGCACTGGGCCAGGCCAGACAGTTGGAGAGAAGGAGCCCCAGAAAACTGCCCTGCCTGGGATGCTCAGGGATGGCTCTGTCAGTCCCACTTGCTATGTGGTTGGTCCGGACCTAGACTCAGGGGATGGTGCAAAGGGAAGGCAGCAAAGCAGTGGGGAGGAGACACTGACGCATATTGACCCAGGGGCACCTGGACCTGTGGAAGAGGTGGGGTGGGGAGGTGGGCCAGCTGTCACTAGGCAGCTAGTAGTGGGTTTCATAAATGCCACTGTGGCCAATGTAGCGCAGCCCTTTGATGACATCATAATCGCTGCAGTTCAGTTTCGGTTCAAACACCTTCAAGTAGTGCACCTTGAGACCAGAAGGTGCAAATGGCACCTCAAAATTAATGGAAATGGGGGTCAAGCCCACTTCTTCTTGTCATTAGTGGGCAGAAGCTCAACCTCTGTGCTGATCTGCAGTTCCTTCATGCCTGCCATGTGCCTGATCTTCTACACAGTGGCGTTCTCACTGGCCTTGTACTTGGCCTTCCCCTTCATGCAGATCACTTGTACTCTGCTTGTGTTCAGTGGGGTTGAGATCCTCACCTCAGTCTTCTGGGCCAGCAGTGAGGGCCTGAAGTTGGACTTGATCGCTACCTTGACCTCCAGTTTGGTGTATCCTACTTCCCACATGAATGGGATCACCTGGAAAGGAACAATGATGTCCTTGGTGGTGTGATACCTCATTAGCTCGAACTCTCCATCTGATGGGCGAAGCTGATGCTGCACTCTAAGTCAGACTTGCTGAGTCACACACACTGGTGGAAGATGCAATCATCAATGGCAACTGACCACTTCCCACTCTTGCTTGTTTCATCAGCTATGTCTTTGCCCTGCTTTTAATTACAATCTTGTCATGCATGCCAAACTTGCACTCGGGCATGCCACTTAGGTAGCTCTTCATTACAACCCAGCCTTCTCGCCGCCAGCCAATCTGCCCTGTCACCTGGCTGGTGATCTGGGACCGCTCTTTTTTTTTGATGCTGACTCTTGATGCCTTTTTGGGTGATTAAAGTTTTCAGTGCACCTGTCTCTGAATTCCGGGGGTAGCCAAAGTCCAGCATCTCATCCAGCAGCTCATATATGAGCACAAAATTGTTCTTGATGTCTTCCTCACTGATCTTGCCAAAGTAGGCAGCCATTATGTCACACATCTTGTAGGGGAATTCAAAGACCATAGCAGTGCTGACATTCCGCTTGATGACAGCTGCCAGCCAGATGTTGGAGTGCTTAACAGGAAGAAGCTGGTGCAAGCAAAGTTGGTGATGGGGCTGCATAGCTGCTGCTGTGCATGGATAACACTGGCATCCACTGAGTTCCTCTCGATGTCACCTCAGTAAACCCAGGAGATGAGTACCTCCCCCTTGTGATTATAGATGAATAAGCCTCCAATCATGGTGGCAGCTTAGTGTCCACAGCCCATTGCTCTGAGAAGAGATGTGGTGTCTGTATCTGCAGCCCCCTATTCAGAGGCTTCAGCCACTCTCTAGATCCCAAGATGCCCACCCAACCCCTTGTACTCTCTTTTAAAAATTAAAAAGAAGACAGGAAAATCAGTATCATTCAATGAGATTGACGTTTTTTTAAAAAATTTTTCTTTTAATAAAAAATAACAATGTGACATTTTCAAAAACACGTTAGTAGTACATTCCCAATAATTGATACAATGCATATTGTTGTCCTTGTAATTGTTATACAGAGCACAGGATGTAGACATGGTAATTTTTCTAATCATTGTTGGTACAAAAATTTCTTCTCATTGAACTAAGAGAAAGTAGTTGTATACATAGTCCAGTATTACATAATCACAATGGATTACTGTCAGAACTGGCAATGTGAGAAGCTGTTGATTTAAGCCTTTTACACCTCAGCATACTCATCTAGCTTTACATTTTATGTCTCATGGTTAAGGGCAAGTTAAAGCAAGACCTGTACAATAAAACATGTAACTTTTGTGTCTCTCAAGGTCAGTCAAATCCCCTCAGGATTTACTTTGTTTTTATTTTTATTTTCTTTTACTTTTAATAAGAAATAACAATGTGATATTTTCAAAAACAGGTTAGTAGTACATTTCCAATAATTGATATGATGCATATTGTTGTCCTCCTAGTAGTTATACAGAGCACAGGATGTAGACATGATAATTTTTCTAATCATTGTTGGTACAAAAAATTTCTTCTCATTGAACTAAAAGAAAGTAGTTGTATACATAGTCCAGTATTGCATAATTGCAGTGGGTTATTGGTAGAATTGGCAATGTCAGAAGCTGTTGATTTAAGCCCTTTACTTAAGCTCAGCATACTAATCCAGTTTTGCTTTTTAAGATCGAAGCTTAATTAAAATCTATGAAAAAGAAAAGCCCAGGTTCTGACTGGTTCACTGTTGAATTCTGCAAGACATTGACAGACAAAGCTACAAGATAGTTATGCTACTAGTTTCTCTTAGCTTATTGAAAATGCTTGTGATAATATAGGTTGGAGAATTCTTTATGCAACTATTTCATACTCAGAGTAACTATTTTTCTTTCTGTATTTAGTACACGGTCTACAGGGTCTCACTGCACACATCTGACTTATAGTGATCCTTCCTGTTTTTCAGCCTCCTAACCACTGGAATTACAGGTGTGCCACTACGCAGTCTAATCTCTATCTCAGCACACCCTGGGGTTGGGGCTGGCACAGCAGGCCAGGAATCAAACCCCGGCCTCTGTGTCTGCCTAAGCAGGTACTTTAATCCACTGAACTATCTGGTCAAACCTCTGAGTAACTACTTTAAAGGTAGCAATACACAATGTATTAACTATTGTTATTCTCCTATTGTTTTGATATGAAATTTTGTTTTGCTTTTCCCCATTTTTTACAAAAATAAGGGACTGGGGAGATAGCTCAGTAGAATAAGCACTTGCCTGGCAAATGCAAGAACCTGAGTTCAATCCCCGGTTCTGAAAAAAATAAAAATAAATTTAGAGAAAACCTAATGTTACTTCTCAAACTCTTCAGTGAAATCAAAAGGGAAAATATACTTTCAGTCTCATTCCTGGAAGCAAGCATTACCTTGATACCAAAACCAGAGAAAGACTCAACCAAAAAAGAGAACTATAGACCAGTTTCTCTAACGAACTTTGATGTAAAAATCCTCAGTAAGACACTGGCAACTAGAGTGCCGCAAATCATAAAGCTTATGCTCCATGACCAAGAGGGATTCATCCCAGGGATGCAGGGATGGCTCAAAATATGCAATTCAATAAATGCAATATACCATATTAACAGAGCCAAGGACAAAAGAGAATCTCCTGAGCCCCCTAGGTAGGGTTTGCTACAGGGATTTGGTAAATATGTGTTACATTATAGAATAGATCACCGGGCGTGGTGATGCACGCCTGTAATCCCAGAACTTGGGAGGCTAAGGCAAGAGGGTCAGTGTGAGTTCGAGACCAGTCTAGGCTATAAAAGTGAGCTCAGGTGTAGAGATAAGAAACTAGCATCTTAAAGAAGTGAAGAACAATAAACAAGGCTTAGGGTGGGTTGAAATCTATTACTTAGGGATTTCAGAAAACTAGGATTTAAAAAGGTGTAACGGGGCCCCGGCAGTGGTCTAAAGCGCCTGCTTAGGAAAACTTAGGCGGCTGCAGGGACCATGGTTCGATCCCATGGTTCAATCCCTGGCACCACATGCTGTGCCAGCCCTGCCCTCAGGGCAGGCTGAGCCGGCCATAAAAATAAAGAAACAAACAAACAAAAGTTCTGAAACAAGAAAAAATAAAATAAAGTAAAAACTTAAAAAAAAAAAAAAAAAAAGTAACAGAGTATCCTGATTGATGTTTCTACCTTTACTTGAGACATTGGTGTAACAGCTGATCCTGACTGATGTCTCCATCCTTACTTGAGACTTTGGTGATTATTCCCTCTCCTCCCTGTAATTCTTCTATTGTATGACCTAAATAAAAAGGAGATGCTTCTGGAGTTCTGGGCCCACTTTGAGAGAGACAGATCTCAGTGAGACCTCTGAAGCTACATTTATCGGGTCTTCTTGTCACTTCTTTTGGCTCTGGGTCACAACATACAACCCTCAGGACCAGCCTGACCTGTATGGCACGATCCTGTCTCAAAAAAAAAAAAAAAAAAGAATAGATTCCTTAACAGAATCTTTATCAGCTTAATTCTCTTACCTGCTGAATCCTCCTAAGACAAATGCTGTCTCTATCCTGACTACATGAAAAATATAGTCTGCTTAGGGACCAAACAGCTTCAAGAACAACCCCACCTACTCCTCTGATATCCACACAAAGTTGGGCCTGGGATAATGAGGAATGGTCTCTCTAACCTGGGTCTACCTCCTTTCTTCTTTCTGGGCTTCAGCAGGCACAGAGAGAAGTTGGCCTTGTTTTATCCAGTCCTGGATCTGTAATGCACAGGTCCATCTTTGGTATTCAGTCTGTAATTAGCATCACACACGGAGGTCCCAAGAAGAGTGTGATGAGACAAACACACTCTCCACTGGATCATTAGGGGAAGTGAGGTAAGGAACCAGCTATGTGGCTACAAGGTGTATTTTTCAGTGGAAACAAAGGTTTCTTGGGCATTTAAGAGCCACGTTTACCCTGGCTTGACAATGGGATGGTAGGAGCACTATTTTGCAACTAGTAAGAGAATACCTACAGAGAAAAGTCATTGTGTAAAGCAAAATAAATCTGACCTCAAGAAACAATTCAGTTACATACATCTTGGGTTTGGCTCTAATCTTTACCATCTTGCTATTTTGCATAGTAGTGCATTCCGTATTGGACAGTTTCCCCGGGAACGAGTGGTAATTACACAAAACTGGGCTGACATTTACCTTTGCTACACTTGCAAAGGAAGGACAACTGCAAATTTGAGGCCAGCTTGAGCTACATATTAAGCTCAAAGTACAAGTGAGACCTGCCTCAAAATTAATTAATTAGTGATTAAAAGGGGCTGCCAATGTAGCTCCATGGTAGTGTGCCCTAGGTTTAATCTCTAGTCAAAACCCAAATATTTTTAATACAGTAACTTGACTTTGAAAAGCCAGTGAAAGGTGTCAAGAAATCACCAAATGTTGAGCAGGAGAGTAGCTCAAAGATTTCCAACTCGAAGCTTTTTTTCACATTGAAATAACATCTAGAGGGATGAAGGAATTTCCCCAAGTTCCCAGTGCTTAGCCAAAGTTTCAGCACAGCATCCGTCACCTTTTCTTGTCTGCACTTTCTGAAATTTCAGATGGTGTCAGGACTCAGTGTTATTCATTTGCTTTCCAAATGTAAGACTCAACAGCCTAACATGGCCTTATACCCCCAGGAAGCTTTGGCTCCCATGTCCTAGGAACTCTGACAGTTTTTAAGACACTCTACTGCATTTGATTATAGAATATGGTCCAAGACATCCCTGTAAGTAGGGACACACACTGGGTCTTCTTCATCCACTGGAATTCTGCTTTGTAAGATACCGCTGGTCACCAGTTTCATCAGTCCCTAGCATCAATTTCCAAGTATTTGCTTTGCACCAGCGATTGTCCTAATATTTTAAAATTGTTTTCAGCATCTCAGCACATTCTGTCCACACCTCTGTCTGCATCTTTCCTGCTCATCTCTTCCAGGACACCAAGTCTCCAATCCTAAATCATGACCTCCCCTCCTTTGGTTCTTTTGCTTCTTTTGCTCTTCAAACAAGGATTGTCTTCTGTCCCTCCCCTTGCTGACAGTCTTTGTCTGTTTCTTATAAGTCCTTAGGAAGCCCTCAATCCCCTGTCCTCCTCTCTTTTTGTCATACCAGCCCGGGAAGGTCTCTCCACAATCCCCTTCACCTGTGCTGAGGGGTTGAATGTATCTGATGAAAGCCAGTATGTCTTTCTGGCTGGTCTTCTAAGATCCTGGTCCTGCCCCTGGCTGTGTTCCCTGCTTCACCCTGACATTTGCAGTGCAGGTGAGCATCCCTACCACAATGCTGGGAGCTGAAGCAGCACATGTATCAGAGATGGGTAGATTTTAGAATATTTGCATCAACTTTATTGATTGAGCATCCAGAGTCTAAAACTTCAAAATCTGAAATCTGGAAAAAATTTTATGTGCCCTATAGCCACCTATAAAGTTTTGGGGGCCGGGCGTGGTGGCTCACACCTGTAATCCCAGCACTCAGGAGGCTGAGGCAGGAGGATTGGTGTGAGTTCGAGACCAGCCTGGGCTACAAAAGTGAGCTCAAAGCCAGCCTCAACTGCATAGCGAGACCCTGTCTCAAAAAGACAAAAAATAAAATAAAATAAATAAATAAAGTTTTGGATATTAGAGCATGTCCAGTTTTGGACTTTCAGAGGAATAAAACTCAACCTATGTTTTCTTCCCTTCCACCTCCTGCTCATACCTTCTTCTGTCCTCTCAGCATCCCCTCACTCTCAACTGATTTCTCTGCTACCTGTATCTCTAAAGTGTTTTAGAGATGCAAAAGAGAACCTCACAGATCCCCTGTGGCAGCCACTTTGCCTTTCCCCGTCCTGTCCATGGTCCATCGCTGTTGGAGCTCCCTGTGAGCTCTGTGGCCACTCAGTCCAACCCTGCCAGAATCTCCCTTACATCAATCCCCACTTAGTGGACCATTCCCCCATGGTCCTCAGCATCCAGGCTGCTGGTCCTTCTCCCACACCCCTCCCCCAGCACCCTCAGAACTCTTGCAGGTCAGCTCCCCTTGCCCCGCTGATGAGAGCCTCTGGGTGCTGCACATCTTGGCCTGCAGTTCCTTCCCAGCCTCTGGCTTTTGACCAGCCTCTGCTTTTGCCTCCTGCATTCTGCTTTTAGATGAGCATGTGACTTGGTCCCTTACCAACTTCAGATCTTTCTCTGTGTATTCACATGCACACCTCCCCTCGAACTTCTGAGCCTGCACCACTGGGGAAGCTGGGACGTATCATGTACGTTCGACTCTATGCGTTTGCATACTTCTCATTCCCCTGCCCTCACTAGACTATGCCAAACACATAATTCTTTCTTTTGTTTTCTTCTGTAAGGTAATACTGAAGATCAAATCTAGCACATGCTAAGCAGGCTCTCTACCATTGAGCTATATCCCCATTTTTTTTGGGGGGGGGGTCTGTCTGAGGCAGGGTTTCATCATGCAGCACAGTTCTGGCTGGACATGGCCTTCAACTTGCTAGGTAGCCTAGGTTGGCTGTAAAGTCACATGGCTCCTCCAGTCTCAGCTTCCTAAAAGTAGAGATCATAGGCATGTGTCAACAAGCTCAAGTATCCCCAACCTTTCAAAATTTTATTTTGAGGCAAGTTTTCAGTAAGCTGCTCGAGGTAGACTCAGAGTTGCAATCCTCCCCACTGCACCTTCTGAGTAGCCAAAGCTAGAGTCAAGAGCCCCCATGCCCTGCCAGAATAAGGATCTCTGTTCTGTTCTGACAACTGATGCATCCAAAATAGTAACAGGACCTGGCCTTGAGCTCACTTTGGTAGCCCAGGCTTGTCTCAAACTCGCACCGATCCTCCTGCCTCAGCCTCCCGAGTGCAGGGATTACAGGTGTGCACCACCACACCTGGCGAGCGTTAAGTTTTATGTTATCCATACTTGAGGAAGATGCTGGGCGTGGTGGCGCATGCCTATAATCCCAGCACTTGGGAGGCTGAGGCAGGCGGATTGGTGCAAGTTTGAGAACAGCCTGGGCTACAAAAGTGAGCTCAAGGTCAGCCTGAACTGCATAATGAGACCCTGTGTCAAAAAGACCAAAAAGAAAAAAGAAAAAAAAAAAAAGACATACTTGAGGAAGAAACTGAGGCTGGAAGACGTCTGAAGAAATGCCCAAGCCAGGCATTTAGCTCAGGCATGCAGCTCCTGCCTGATAAGTGTGAGGTTCTGAGTTCATTTCTTGTACCCTATAAGAATGCTCATGGCTAAGTCTAGAGGGTGGGAGGCACCCAGGAGCACAGTGTCCTTAACTCCTCAGCCTGCTCTCAGAAGCAGCTCCTATCAAGGGCCACTATGTCTCAGGTCATCACTCACTCACGGGTGGGCGGGTGCCACAAACTGAGGGGGCGCAGAGGTGTCTAATTTGGATACTATTCTCTTCCCTCAGCCACCCCGACTGGGAAAATGCCCTTCTGTGAGCAAAGCGCACAGAGAAGCCACCTTCTCTTTACATCCCAGTAACAAGCCTCCCAACCCTCAGGCGAGGAAGACCTTCTCTCTGGCCTCCCCCAGGCAAGTCGCAGCTGGTCGACTGCTTGGAAAGAATCTGGAAGGAATGTGTACAGCACTCTCAGGTTTGGCTTCAGGGACCGTTTTAATTAAATTAATTATCTCTAAAGAAGCGCCCCTAGCTGTTCTAATCTAAACAATAGGTGCTTGTTCTCACTTCTCAGAAAAGTCACACAGTTGCAGTCTTCCGCGGAGCCGAGGACAATGCCACCACCCGGTAGTTAAGGGTGGCCCCTCCCTCGTGCCCAGCAGCCCCTGTCCTCGCTGAAAGGAGGGGCTTTCAGAGAGGGCTGCAAAGCCTGGGCAAAAAGGCTCCACACCAGGGCCCAGCTTGGGTCCCAGCTGGCTCAATGGTCTAAACCCCCTGCTTGGGGAAGCCTGGGCGGCTTCAGGGATCGCTGTTCGATCCCCGGCCCCACATGCTGCGCCAGCCCTGCCCTTGGGGTGGGCTAAGCCGGCCATAAAAAGGAGTTAATAAACAAAGGTTCTGAAACAAGAAAAAAAAAAAAAAGGCTCCACACCAGCAGCGCACACGCCTCCACGACGTCTGGGTCCCCTGAAGTTCCTTGGGTCACCGCGCGGGGCTCTCTTCGTTTCCTGAGAAGACACCCTAGTTGTCCCTGGAGGAATGGTGGCGCTTCCTTCATGTCTTGTATCCACCATCACCACCTTCTGGCCTAGTGCACTTTGATTTTCACAAACTCCAGGCTCTTTTTTTTCTTTTTTTAGTATTATAAAATCTGACCCAATACAGAAAAGGAAGGACAAAGAGGACAATCTGGCTTATTTGTGCCATTCAGACTGTTCTTTGCAATTGTAGTGAAAGTAAAATAAAGCAGTATACCTCCATCTCATATCCAGTCCCAACAGCCTGAAAAGGAAATAGGATATGGGAGCGTGATCTTTACCATTAAAATTCCCTCTTCAGAGTTGAGTATTCTCTTTGATGGGCATTATTCCTTTGTAGGGAAGCCTCAGTACTTGCGAGAGTTGTTTTCTTGTTTCTGAGACCAGTTCTGACCATGGAACTCATGATCTTCTGGCCTCAGCCCCCTAAGTAGCTGCCACTGTGCCACTGTGGTTTGAATTCCAGATGAAGGAGGACCTGGAGAAATAAATCCCTTCCATGCAGGGCTTGGCTCTCTTGAGATAGTTATGACACTAGCAGTGCTGCAATCAGCTGCCAGGCAAGAGTCTCTGTTCTCTGGGGTCTCCTGAGTGAGGGGCCCCTGGATGAGGATGACCAGAGCCTGTCTGATCACCTTCGTAAAGTAAAACTTCACCTTTGGTGTCAGAAGAGAGAAAGGAAGCCCAGGCCATGGGCCAAACAGGTCCCTCCACCTATTTTAGTTATCTGTCACTCAGCAGTATTGATATAGGGGAACGAAACGCTCAACTTGAAATGTACCTGGGATGCGTTTGTGTTCTCTAAAACTGAAGTTTTAGGAAGGAATGGAGGTTAAGTGTAGAATATATTTATTAGGAAAAAAAGAGCTCCTGTTCTAGAGAGGAACAGAAGGGGGAACTGAGTGAGTTGTCCTGGGAAGAAGCTATTGCTTCCAGGGACTTTTATAGAGTGAAAAAGATGAAGTGAGGCCAATCAGTCTACTGTGATGGAGAACATGGGAACTCACTTAGGTGGGCAGGAGGTGGGACAAAGCTATGATCAACCAATGAGATTAAAAGCACTACTGCTCAGGTAAAATTGATTAAATCCAAGACTGAATGGGGATGCAAGTCACATAGGAAGTGGGCATGAACGTAGAACAGGAGTTTATCAGGTAGCTGGTAGTAGTTGGATAAGTGAGTCTTCCTGGCTTCCTCACAGTGATGATCAATCGCAGGTACTTATCTTTAGGGAAGTACGCATTTGTTCAAACCCTGGTCTTCAAGTCTGGCCCACAGCAGGAGCATTTGTCTCTCTCATAGTTGCAAGGTATCTTGTCTTCTGTGATGTCTCCTTGAGGCATGGCACTGTCTCACTGCCTATAATATTTCTCTTTAATTTAGCTGCCTACAACAGTAGGACCTGGTCTGTGGTGCAGTGGAATTCTGCTTTAGCTACTGTGGTGATGATGCTCATAATTATTCTTAATTTACTTTTGATATATTCCAATTCATTATAATGAACAAATATTTTAAAAAGAAAAAAAGTGACTGGGGAGATAGGTTGGTGATCTAAGCACCTGTCTGGCAAGTGCAAGGTCCAGGGTTTGATTTCTGGTACCACATGTGTGCTGGCCCTTGGAACCCAAGCACACAGTACAGGCCACTGAAACCAGGTGTGGTGGTACACGCCTCTAATCCCAGTACTGGGAAGGCTGAGACAGGAGGACCACTATGATCCCAAGCTGTGAAGTGAGATCCTGTACCAAATAAATAAATATTTTTTTAAAAAAAGGTTTGATTTTCCATCATTAAATAAAAAAATTCCATTGTAATTAAAATTTCACGACTTAGCCAGGCATGGTGGCGCACGCCCACAATCCCAGCACTTGGGAAGCTGAGGTAGGAGGATTGGTGCCAGCTCGAGACCAGCCTGGGCTACAAAAGTGAGCTTAAGGTCAGCCTTAACTACATAGTGAGACCCTGTCTCAAAAAGAAAAAAAAAAAATCATTTGAAAATTTCATGACATTTGTTTGTTTTCCTATTTTCTTTTTCTAGAATGATTCAGCTCACAACTCATTTGGCAAAAACAGTTTTAAGCACATAATCAAATTCCAAATCTTGGGGGCTGGGGAGATAGCTCCGAGGCACAAGTGCCTGCTGGGCAAGTGCAAGGTCGTGAGTTCGAACCCTGGTCCCACAAAAAAAAAAAAAAAAAAAAAAATCAAATTCCAAATCTTAATGCCACATGTTTACAGATAAGAATCACATGGAAAAACCAAGTGATACAAATAAACATTTTGATATTTTTTCCAATCTGCCTTGGTTCTCTTGTTTCATTTGATTATTGTTTTTTTTTTGTTGTTGTTGTTTGTTTGTTTGTTTGTTTGTTTTTTGAGGCAGGGTCTCGCTATGCAGTTCAGGCTAGCCTTGAGCTCACTTTTGTAGCCCAGGCTGGTCTCGAACTCACACCGATCCTCCTGCCTCAGCCTCCCAGTGCTGGGATTACAGGCGTGCGCCACCACGCCCAGCTATATTGTTTGTTTTTAAGGCACAGTCTTACTATATAGTTCAGGCTGCCCTTGAACTTTTGGTGATCCTTGTGCCTCGGCCTTCAAAGAGCTAGTATTACAGATATGTGCTACCACCATGCTCAGCAATTCCCTGTTTTGCAACCTAACAGTATTGACTAGCTCTCTCCTTGCACAGGTAAGGAAGCTGTCTCAGTTACTCTTCTCTCATTGCCAGGACAAAATACCCAACATCCAAAATGAAGGAAGGAAAGGTTTATTTACCTCACAGTTAGTGGAGGTTTCAGTCCATACTCAGCTGGCTCCAAGGCAGAGGGGCATATGCAGAGAGCAACCATTCCAGATGGTGGCAAAGAGCAACAGAGTGGCAGTAGCTCAGGCAGCTAGCTAGCCTCTCTCCCTTCCTTACATTGTAATGTAAATGACCCATCCCAGGGCCAGTGTGTAGCATTCACACCTGCAATCTAAGAAGCACTGAGGGGACAACTAGACAGAAACCATAGCAGAATCAAAGACCTAGTAAAAATTCCAGCAAGATGAGTGGTAACACTGTAGATTGAACCAGCCCTGAATTCCTGTACTGCTAAGCTTTACCCCACAAACAACTTATTTATAATTCATAAGTTTCCATATTAAAAATTCTACACATTTTGGAGAAAGGAAGATGCATCTGCAGCTAGGAAGAGAACCCCATACTCTCAGGCTGTCTCAGCTCTTCATTAGACAAACAGAAAGACCAAAGGTGTTTGTGCTGCTTTTCTCCCATGCTTTCCTTCCCTGGAGGCTGTGTGTTCTGAAATCAAGAAAATCCGGATGTATACACCTGCCAAGCAGACTGCAGCCTTTGTCTCCCTTCATGTCACACAGTACCTTGCTGCCCAACTTTAGCTGCTATGCAGATCAACATGGAAGGACGCTTGCTTTTTACACCCAGAGTCACATAGACATTCAACTGTGTGGGAGGAGATTCATATAGCAAGAGGGACTCTTCTGTTTTGGTTCATGTTGAGCACTTACTGATCAGCTTCCCCACTCACACTGACTCAAATACTTCCTCACCCCTTTTGTTCTGGAGGTGTACACACTGAAAATGGACCTGAGGTCTCATGCTCTACCACGGAACTATAGTCTCAGCACTGTCTGAAGGCACTAAGAGGCTGGTATTTCTTAGTAGTGGTGGGGGTCAGTGAAAAACAGGAAGCAAACCTCTCAAAGCTTGAGAAGGGCATGAGGCCATGTGGAACTGACATTCAGACCCATGGGTGAACCAAAGTAGTTTCCTAGAGTCTGATCTGAGGAACAGGGGCTGGTGTGTGTCTCAGTGGCACAGTGCATGACTGACCTGTGCTAGGCCCTAGATTCAATTCCCAGCTCCAGAAAAGGAAAAAGTTACTGGACATAGAGGCAGGAGGATTGCTTTATGCCAGAAGACCACCTCAGGCAACACAGGGAGAGCTTGTCTTACAAAAATAAAAAAAAAGCAGGGGAAGGGCAAAACCAGTTTTATATTTAGAGAAATGTAAGTTTATTCAGTGAACTGGTTTCTTCTGAGTATAACCTATGTGTCAGCATGTGGTCTTGGTGAGAGCCAGATTAGGTCACTAATTTGAGGCACTGATACTCTAACAGATGACACACTAAATGACAAAGACAAGGACAAGATAAGCAGAGGGGGTGGAAGTATAATGAACTCCAACAGGTTGGCAGCAGTGTGGAGTGCTGACTCAGCCCAGTGGCTCGGAAGGGTGTGAGGTTTTCCCTCACAGACCTAGATGGAGATAGGAATTGCCACTCCACGCAAGGGCAGTGAATAAGGCCCCGAGGAAGGCCTCACTTGCCTGGTAGTGATCAAAAATGACCGTGGCCAGAGTAGAGACAGTGTGGTAAGACAGTGGCTGTGGACACGCAGGTGCAGCAAGGTGGGCAGGCAGCTAGAAGGCTAGATTGAGGCAGTGAGAGGCAGGGGAGAGAAGGGGAATTTTGGCAAAAGCAAAGGCACTGAGTGTGGAGAGATGGAAAAGTTTGGAGGACTCTGAGGTGTGAAGCGGAAAGGACAACTCTAGGTTTTGTCCTGAGTAAGGAGAAAGGAGAGGAGCCCTACCTAAGGTGTGGAAGAAGCAAGCACAAACTTTCACAGGGGAAAAGTTCAAAGCCACTTTGGCCATTTTAGGTGTGAAACGTCTTTTTGTTACTCAAGTAGAGAAGGGTCAAGTGGCATTTGGTGATCTGGATTTAGAGGTCAGTGAAAAGGTCAGAGCTGGGTCTATACATTTGCATTGCGATAGTGTGCTCACAACAAATTGGAGGGCTGGGGTTGTCACTCAGGAGGATGCTGTTTGCAGAGGATGTGGAAAGCCTGGACTTCCAGTTCCCCCATGGCCAAAGGAACAATCACCAACAAAATCCCTCAGATTCCCCGGTGACTCACAAGAGTGTAGATGAAGGAGTTGATGTGATTTCACAGAATGGCTGATAGGCTGCAAGAGACTGCATGTCCAGTTTGAGATGTATGTTTATTAAATGTTGGATGAATGACACAGACCTAGAAGCAACCTTCATTACTTCCTAGCAGGGCAAATGAATCTCATTTTTTTTTTTTT
>PVJA010033585.1:0-23216 GCA_004027025.1 Myocastor coypus | reverse complement strand
AGGAGAGGGAGAGAAGGGGGAGGGAAAGGGGGAAGGGAGGGGCGGGGAGAGGAAGGGAGGGGGAGGGACCTAATATTATGTAGTCCTATGAAATCTTAGCCGATGTGGTTCTGACCCAGATAGACATCACAGAACCAGAGGCAAAATCCGTCTTTACATTTCTCTTTATAAGAAAACATTTATCTTTATAAGAAATTGTGCGTAAAATTTTCCACCACAGTGAAGCGACACATAACCACACTACGTGAAAGTCCTTCTATACCTCTGCCTCAGTATTCTCACAAAACTCAGCTATTGCTGGAGTTCGTTCCAGAGCATTTCTAGGCCTTGCACTCCGACAGTTTCCCATCCCTAAATCGCGTGTCTTCTGTCTCTTCCCTTCTTTTCGTTGGTGATTCATTTTGAAGTTCAGTCTCCATCCATCTATGATTTGGGGTCATTTGCCCCCTTAACCTATCAAACCCGGCCCCTCTGAGTGGTCTTTTTAATCTCACATCACAGTAGATTAAGACCACCTCTAGATTAACTCCTACATTCAGTCAACCCCGCACCTTTGGCATACTTGCTGTGAGCCAAGCACTGTGGTGACTGCCAGAACACCAGCTCCAGGGCCCTCACCTGTGCCCTGCATGACCACTGCCCAGCACTGGCTGGGTCCCCCCTCCAGAGTGTCCAACTTGGCCCATGGAGGATTGGACAAGGTCCACACCCTACACCTCTAATAGGCTCCCAGGAAAGGTCAAACACACTGACCATCCCTGGGAGCCTAAACTTGTTTTTTTTCTTTTCTTCTAATAAAAAAAAAGTGATCATGCTTTGGGCTGGCAAGATAGCTCATTGGACTAAGCACCTGCTTAGGCAAGCGAAGGGACCAGAGTTCGATCCATGGTATGGTATGTTGCATCGGCCATGCCCCCAGGAGCACTGAGCCGCCAACCCAGTCCAGACATAGTTGCATATGTGTAATCCCAGCACTGGAGAGGCTGAAAAGAGGAGGATCACCACAAGTCTGAGCCATGCAGTGAGACCCTATACCAAATACATTTTAAAAAATAAAATAAAATCATGTTTTGTCTGACCAATCTGTGTGGAGTCCAGTAAGAACTTCCTGTCCCTTTTATCCCCCATATATATTTCTTTTCCCTTTCATTCTCTGCACTTCTTCCTGTGCTCCCGCCACTAAGATGCTGCCAGCCTAGGACTTGAACCAAGCCCTGTCTAAACCAAGGTCCTTGACTTCGAACATTTTGCTCCCCTTCACCTCTAGCTTTTTCAAACAGCTGCTCATTGTATCTTAGGAACTAACAAAGTGAATCCCTGCCCAAATTCTTAAACATATTAAGCATGTGATATACATATATCCATAGATATTTTATAGCATCTCAATCCATTATAAGACTAAAGCTTATGTTTCTCCAGTATTTGAAAGATTTAACTTTCCCAAACCTGACCAATACATTCTTTGGTTCATACCAAAGCCTGTGTAAATCAGTCTATTTTCTTATAAACTAATAAAGCAGGGCCAGCAAGATAGCTGAGGGGAATAAGCGCCTGCCTGACAAACACAAGGTCCTGAGTTCAATCCCTGGTAACCAAAAAGAAAATAAATTAATCAACTAACAAAACACTTCAAACTTTCTGAGATTGCATTAGACTCAGGCTGTGATAGGGGCTTTCGGGTTAGCTCAGTGGTTTAAGCAACTGTACGGGCAATCCCAGTTAGGCACAGGGGATGGCAGTTCAGTCCCCAGACTCACCCTTAAGGCAACTTGAGCCAGCCAAAATAAATAAATAAATCCTTTTTAGGCTGTGATAAATTCTCCAACTGTCCTAAAGATTTCCACCCCCAGGTATACACCATATATTAGACCTCCGCTGTGGGTGGAATGTGTGATCGCGTAGCCCCTTGGATAGGTCATGTGCTTATTGTAATGCCTCACATAAGATTTCATCAGAGCCAGCTAGGAGGGATATGAAAGCCAAAGACACAGCGCTGCTGGCCACGAGGGAAGGAAGCCCGAGAGCTGGGTCTCCTAGGTGGTGCCCCACAGGAAACCATGGCGCCCTCTAGTGGCAGGGTCAGCTAGCAGCACCAAAAGACCTCACCTGGATAGAGAACACACCTGACTAACAAAGTCGACACAACCCTTACTGCAGCTATTTCAGGCCCACATCTGAAGCTTGTTTTTCGTGGGAATTAACTCTGCCAGAAAGCAATAATCTATCTTCCTGAAATCTTTAGACTCAAAAGGATTTTTTTTATTTCAGAACTTTTGTTTATTTATTTATTTTTATGGCCGGCTCAGCCTGACCTGAGGGCAGGGCTGGCACAGCATGTGGTGCCGGGGATTGAACAGCGGTCCCTGCAGCCGTCTGCAGGCGCTTTAGACCACTGAGCCATCCTGCTGGGCCCCAGGATTTTTTTTATTGAAACTGTGATGAACAGTTCATCAGTGTCAGTATCCCCAAGGTCTTTAATGTCCCTTGTAAATCTTAAAGAGGGCTGTAAAATAAAGAGTTATCCAAGAGGGAGGAGAGCTGGGGAGGAGGGACGGGGAGTATGGGATGGCTGTCATCATATTAAGCCCGGGGTACAGCTGAGCCTGCTTTCCAGCAAGATCCAACCCTGTGCAAGGAGCTCGGTGAGTCTTCCTCTCTCTAGAAAAGGGGTCTGAAGGGACGAGGACGTCCGACAGCTTCCGGATTCTCTGCCATGGGCAAGGTAGCTTTTGGAGCTGGAATACAACCAGGAGTCAGGAACACAAGAGAAGCCTGGTGGACGACAAGCAGAGAGCAGGATGCCCTCAGGGCCCCTGGGGGCAGAGGGGACCACTGCAGCTGCCTCCCCGGAACCCTGCTCCTCCTCTCTCCCCACCCCTCGAGTCACCTTGCTCTTTCTAGAGCTCACCACACTCAGCTTCATCACCCTGCTCACCACCTTCTTCCAGAAGATTCCTCCATACTTCAGTGAGGTTTACTCCCCCCATTCATCTTGGCTCTTAGACAAATGCCCCCTTCAAGACTGGCTGTTTTAGTTAGGGTTTTACTGAGAGGAACAGATATTATCACAAGGTATACAATGTACAAGGAATTACAAGATTGGTTTACAGCAGTCAGCTGCAGAATCAGATGAGGAAGCCTGCAGAGGGCGTCTGCACACCCAAGACTGAAGAATTCAGTCCCAAGGTCTGAAGCTCACTGCAGTGTCCCATGCAAGTCTCTGTGTGTCAGCCAATGGCTCTGTGACAGAAGACTGAAGAGTCTGCGAAGGACGCTGAAGGAGCCAGGCCGGAGGGTGAGGAGTCTGCGCTGCAAGCCAGGCGATGAAGTCCGAGCCAAAAGCAAAGACTAAAACTCCTCAAAGAAGTGGAAGTTCGATCCCTTCCTCAGCCCCTTTGATTGGTCTCTTTCTGCTGGGTCACTCTGGGGCGGGCCCATTGCATCCTAGGGCTGGCCCTCTGTCCCCACCAGCAGGAAACCAAGCTGACACAACGTATCAACCACTACACCCACCTTCTGAGGTGGGACAGAAAAAAACGAGAAAGATAAGTAAAAACAACACAAGGAAATCTCAATTGAAAAACTGTATCTTTAAGAAGACTGCTGCTTCCGAGAATCAGTGGATAACCCAAAATGACACAGATCAGCATTCCTTTCATTAAACGCAGATCCCTTGGAAATACTAACAGTGGACACACTGATATAAGAAAATAAAGTGGGAATTTTCCAATTATCCATTAGAAGAAAAATATCCCCACCTGTAACACAGGCTGATAGGGCTCACACCCTTCTGGGGAGTGCGGCTACCTTTTCCTGGGCTTTTCCAGCCCTTCAGTAGAGGTACCAGTGCCCGTTTCTCTAAGCACCGCACTCTGCCTGGGATCTTTCTCTTTCCCTGCAGTTAGAGACTCTAGAAGGTGTGTGCTAGCACCAGAGGCCCAGAAGACAAGAGGCATTTGCTCCTGGGACAGGAAGTAGACAAGAGGCACTTGCTCCTGGGACAGGAAGTAGACAAGAGGCACTTGCTCCTGGGACAGGAAGTAGACAAGAGGCGCTTGCTCTTGGGAACAGGAAGTAGTGTCGTGGATCACTCCTCAGGATGCATGGCGCCCTTGCCAGGTGCTGGTTGGAGCCAACGCACTGTGGTTACATGTGACCTGGAAAGCTCTTGCTCACACAGAAAGACATACTCAGGGTCTGGAGCAAAATTTCTCATGCAACTGGCATGGGAAACCCCGTCCTGAGACACAGTAGAGAACGCATGCAAGGCCTGCTCTTTGGATCTCTCTCTGTGTCTCTCTGTCTCTCTCTCTCTCTGTGTCTCTCTCGCTCTCTCCTCCTCCACCTTCTCCTCCTTCTCTTCCTCCTCTTCCTCCTTCTGCTCCTCATCCTCTTTCTCCCTCTTCCTCTCCAGAGAAAGACAACAATACCAGGTCTCATCTCTCTGGGTGGCTGGGAACACATCCTAAGCTGCACAGATGCCTGTAGCCATCCACAGGATCACCGATGCCATCCACAAGGCTTAAAGTCTTTGGCCTTTTGACCCAGGTGATGTTCCCAGACCACATGCCCACCACCTTGCTGCTGGCCATAGTCTCGGGCCTCCAAGCCTCTCTATTTTCCTCTGAGAAATTGTCACTGGCTTGGCCTTGGTTAGGGGCCTGAATCTAAGACCAGCCTCTGGGTTTTCTGGTTTGTTCACCTGCCTGTAAGCAAGAGTAAGATACGCATAAGAGACTAATCATATGACAGAAAGTGTTTATAATTTGATCAAATTGAGAAGGCGGCTAGTCCAGCACTCCAGTTCGTAGCCAGCAAGCCAAGCCGGGAAATACCCACATGTAGACTCTGCCAAGGCGTGGCCCAGGGGCGGGGAAGGGTTGACTCTTTGTAGCAGGCCTGTGAGGGGTGCGGTGTTCACCCAGCAGGAGAAGCCTTAGGAGGTGCAGCTCACCGGGCTGACAGCCTTTGGGTTGGGGGCAGGAGGTCTTTTTCCCTTAAGTGGAGAGCTTGGGTTCTGTAAGGGAAGGAATACTGCTGCACATTTCAGCACACACACACACACACACACACACACACACACACACATGAAAAACCTTAATTTTTCAAGGATCTGTTTTTTGAAATCTCTATGCATTCATGCAGATGAAATGGAAATGGGTCACGGTGGTACGGACCATTGTGCCAAAAGCTTTCTCACTCTCGATGCTCGCCCATGCTCCAGCGCCTGACCCCACTGGAGTCGATCATCAGGACCACTGGGGTGAGGACTCCTGTGCCCCCAGCACCTTCCCGGGGAGGAGGCAGACAAAGCATCAGCCCCTCCCGCCAGCGTGGGGACCGGCACTGTGCAACTCAGCCGGAACGCAGCCTAGACCTCGAGCTATCTTGGAGTCACACAGGCCGGAACCAGGGAGTGAACCAGGGAGTTGCTGGGATTAGGAGGGGGACCCAGTTAAGCCACCTGTACAGACCTGGCTGCCTGCACACGGGGACAGACAGGAAGGTGGACGCTGGCACGTGGGGAAGGGGAGGGACCAGGCTGGGCCCAGCGGGCTCGCAGGCCCAGGGTGGATGGGGCGGTGCACAGCTATACCTGGGGGCTTTGTGCTTTGACCACGCAAGAATCTGTACCTTACCTGGGCTGAGTTGCCTCCTCTTTACCTCAGGGGCAGCGGGGGGTGCAGGCGCAGAGCACAGGTGTAGCACTCAGGAGTGAGGCCTTCCCAGGGGTGGCAACGCCAACCAGATATGGAAGCCGGAAGCGGCACACCACTCCTTCTGGGACAATGTGGCTCCTGTAGCCCACGGGGAACACAAGGACAAAAGAGTGAAAAGCCGTCCCAGCGAGGTGCCACGATGTGGGTGATCATAAAACAGCCGCGCGGAGGAGCAGGCACCTCTCGGTGCAGGGCCCACTCGCTCCTCCCTTGAGTCCCCACCCGTCCTCTCTAAAAGGCGCTGGCACAGGCCTCCTTGCCTAAGAGGCCTTCTGTAAGCCAGAAGAAAAGGTCTGTGAAGACTGCGACAGGAAACATGACCTTCAGCTCGTGGGAACTGCTCCGGGCAGACCCACGAGGCCCTGGGTGATCCAGGAAAGATGTTCTTAGCCTGATCTTATCTGCTCCCAAAGCCTCTGTACACCTCCTGGAACTCTGACAAAAACCCCAATCTCTCACCCTGACAGCTCCAGAATCCCCTCAGACACTCCAGCCTTAGCCCCACTGTCCCCATAGTAGCATATACTCTGATTTAAATAAACTCTTCCTCTCTGTGCTCTGGGGCCTCTCACAGGGCTACCCTGGCTAAAGCTCCTCCTTGGTCTTCCCCACAGCCCTTTCCAATCGCCTGGGGAGACCCTGCAGCATTCTGCCCTCTTCCCTTCCAGAACCTGAGCTTTCCACTCAAGGGAAAAGGACCCTCTGCTGCTGCAGGCCGCTGAGTTAGATAGAAATATTACAGGCAGTCGGACAGGGCCAGGCCCTCAAGGAGGTAGTTCAGAGGACAAGAGGACTTTACAACTTTGGTAGAGACAGACCCCTGCTGTGGGCTGGACCTCAAGACAAAACAGTAAACAAATGCAGCCCCACACCTCCCTAAAGATAGGCATCCAGGATTGATATTCTAAATGAGTCTCCCACCTTGAAGACTCTTGGAAGTCCTAACCCAGCCCACTACAACTGGAAAGGGCCGGCTCTGTATTCATGCCTGCTTGCCTAGCCTGACTTGCTTCCCCATTTGGCCCTGGAAGTGGCCAGTTTTACCTGAGTGGTTGGCCATGGCTTTATGCCACCTCCTGCCTGCCTGGGAGAGCTGCTGTGCTCCCCATCTTAGACCCACCTCACCTCATGGTTTTGCTCTATAAAAATCCCTGGAAGACACAGCTTGGGAGGGGGAGGCCCTCCTGTCCCTCTCTTGGACAGGAGCTTTCTTTCCCCCCAATAAATATATTCTGCTCTTGGGGCCCGGCGGGGTGGATCAGTGGTCTAAAGCGCCTGCTTGGGAAACTTTGGGCAACTTCAGGGACCGCGGTTCAATCCTCGGCACCACATGCTGCACCAGCCCTGCCCTTGGGGCAGGCTGAGCCGGCCATTAAAAAAAAAAAATGAGTGAATAAACAAACAAAAGGTTCTGAAACAAGAAAAATAAAATAAAATAAAAATTTAAAAAAATATATATATATATTCTGCTCTTAACCTCTGTTGTTCCTAAACCTCGTTCTCCAGTTTTAGAGAACATGAACTCAGCCCAGGTATCTTTCAGGTTGGGAGTTTCCTTCCCCTGTATCACTGCCACCAAGTTCATGGCTATCTTAAGCCATGGGGACGCTTATTGCTTAATAACAAGAAATGTAGAGCTGTCCCCCCCACCCCCAGAGGACACCAGCAGTTACAAATGCGCAGGTCTTCCATGGTAGAACAGGACCGCACCCAGCACAAACTTTTCCTTGATATTCAACAGCACTGCACGACAAATATAGCTGCTCTCTGTTCTATGTGCCAATGATTCTGGGTGAGGAGAAAAAGAGACAATTTTTGTTGTGTCCCAAAACCCAACGCTAGAGGAGCGCCAGACCCTGCCCGTCTAAAATATGGTCCAGCTGCGCCACCTGTTGGTGACTCCAAGAAGTACGTGTGGTGTCTATCCCAGGGCAAATTAACCCAAGCCCCTGAGAGACGCTAGCTGCCACTTTTCTCCCCTGGTAATGTGCTGGGTGTCTGCAGTGTCTCCAGCAGGGCCTGGGTGCAGGAAATTTAAACAACTTGGATCCAGTCATATGGCAAACAGTGATGTAGACCGGCCACAGACCAGCTAACCTGGCCCCCAGAGTCCCTGCTCTAAATCTGTACCCTACACTGACTTGCAAATTGGAGAACTAGCCAGAGGAGGGGCCCACCAAATTACCTTTTCCTTAATTAAATCACTCCTCCCAGAAATATAGCTCTAAAATGTACTGTAGGTACAGCTTTTCCATCTTACTTACGAAGAAAAAGTGAGGACCACAGAGATGTAAGTGGCTTACCCACTTACATCGTGCAGCACGTAATAGGTCAGAGAGGTCACCTGACCTCCTTCAGCTTCACCAAACTTTCAGCAGCATCTCCTGAGGGACCGCCAGGTCTTGAGCACTAGGCTAGGCACCCTAGGACGAGCAGAAGGGTGAATGGTCCCCCAAACCAAGAGTCCCCACTCTCCAGGCCACGGACCAGTGCTGGACCAACAGCAGGTGAGTGAGACAAGCTCCATCGGTATTTACAGCTGTTTCTGTTGCTGGCATCACAGCCCGAGCTCCGCCTCCCTCCAGATCTACAGTGGCATCAGTGCCCAGTGGAACACAAGTCCTATTTTGAGCTGTGTGTGGGAGCAACATAATTCCTTGCTTAAGAAAACCTAGTCCAAAAGCTGTGCTGACCCCCAGCCCTTGGAAAATTTCTCTTCCTCAAAACTATCCCTGGTGTCAAAGCATTGAAGTACACTGTCCTTAAAAATTAGGCGATTTGAGTATATTTGGTATAAGATTCTAGAAATAACACATGGACTCATATTTAAAAAATAGGCAGCCCACCTGAGACCTCCTCGGCCCGCCTGAGACCACTTTGGCCCACCTGAGACCTCTGCCTACCACATCAGACCTCCCCCAGCCCTCCTAAGATCTCTTCTGGCCCACTGAAAGAGCAGCCTATCCAGCACCAGGTCCACCATGTGACTCAGACCTCCAGCCCAACGCAAGCTTAGCCTATCCAGCAGCGAGGCCTACCAGGTGAGTGAGACCCCCCTCCCCTGGCCTACAAGCAGCTCAGCTGACCCAGCAGCCCAGACCAAACGACGAACCCATGGGCACACAGTCCTGCACCAAAGATCACTGCTATACAGAATGACACAAGCAAGGAGCAAAATGCAATCTCAGGTCCTGAGTCCACTTGTAGCATATACAGGAGACACTACCATACAAGAAAATGGGAATCATGCAGGTGAAATCTCTGAGTCAATAGCTTCTGAAGTAGACAGACAAGTGCAGAAACGTACAGAGCAATTCAGATCAGAGATAACATGTGAAGTAAAAAAGAAATGCATGAATTAATAGACTCTGAAGTGGAAAAACAACTGCAGAAACGTATAGACAAAACCAGAGCAGAAGTAACCTCTGAAGTTAAAAAAAGACATCTCTAAATTAATAGCATCTAAAGTAGGGGAACAACTACAAAAAGGTAGAGAAAACAGAGCAAAAATAATCTCTGAACTAGAGAGAGAAGGATAACTATAACGAGAGATTTCAGTACTACTAAAGAAGACATTGATACAAAAAAAAAAAAGTTAGATGAGAATAGAAAAATGATGAATTCCCTGATTGAGCAACATAGGAAAGAAATAGATCCAATGTAACCGTTTCAAAAGAGATATACAAGAAAATAAAATCTCAATTACAAGCTGGCAAAACCTTGTGAACCAAAGTGAACATAGAGTCTCAAATCTTGAAGACACAGTCACAGCTAATGAAAAGGTAAAAAAGGATCTCTTAAAAACAACCAGGATGCAGGAAAAAATAATTGAACATCTACAAGATGATGCAAAAATGAATAACATGAGATTAATAAGAATCAACGAGAAAGAAGGAGTCGACACAAATGACATAAAAAGAATATGGACAGAAGTAATAGCAGAGAACTTCCCAAATTTGAGAAAACAATCAGATATTCAGGTAACTAAAGCACATAGAGTTCCAAATAACATCAACCCAATTAAAAACACACCCAGACATATAATAGTCAAGATCCCAGAAATACAGCAGAAGAATATACTAAAAGCTGCTAGAGAAAAGAAACAGATCATATTTAAAGGAAAACCCATCAGAATAATGGCAGATTTCTCTTCACAAACCAGGAAGTCAAGAAGAGCATGGAGCAGAGTGCTTCAAGTCCTCCATAAAAACAAATTCCAGCCCAGACTGCTATACTCAGCAAAACTCTACTTCCAGTATGAGGGAGAAATGAAATACTTCCACGATAAGGAACAACTAAAGAATTTCATGACATCAAAGCCAACCCTACAAGGTATACTAAAAAAAGAAAAAATTTAGAGACAAATATGACCCACACTCAACAAATGACAACAGAAAGAACCCACCAAATAGGGCAACCAATTAAACACAGGAGAAAAAGAGATAAACAGTAGTAAAACGCATGTCAATTATAAGTCAATACACTTCAATTATAACCATCTATGTAAATGGACTCAGTTCTCCAATTAAAAGATATAGACTGGCAGAGTGGATAAGGAAGCAAAATCCAACCATATGCTGTATACAAGAAACACACTTAACTCATAAAAAAAAACTCATAGGCTAAACATTAAAGGGTGGAAAACAATACTACATGCTCCCGCAGTAAAAAAGCAAGGGTAGCAATCTTGTTTGCAGACACTCTAAACTTCAAATCAAATTTGGTGAAATGAAATAAAGAAGGGCACTACATACTGGCTAAGGGAAAAATTCAAGATGAAGAGATAACACTCATAAATATGCATGCACCAAACATGGGAGCACCAAGTTATATAAGACAACCCTTAATGGACATGAAAAATCTCATATCCAATATCAAATCTGAACAGGAGACCTTAACACTCCTTTATCCCAAAAAGATAGGTCAAACAGACAAAAAATCAGCAAAGAAGTAGCAGACCTGAACCGGAACCTGGAACAATGACTTAGTGGACATACACAGAATGTTTCACCCAAACACTTCAGAATACACATTTTTTAAGCTGCACATGGGACATTTTCTAAAATAGACCACATATTAATCCATAGGTCATGCTTAAGTATATGAAAGAAAACAGAAATTATTCCATGCATACTATCTGTCCACAGTGCAATGAAATTGGAAATAAATGACAAAAGAAACCACAAGAACCCCAGAAATAAGTGGAAATTAAACAGCACCCTTCTCAGCAACCAGTGAGTTACAGATGAAATTAAACAAAAAATTAAACCATATCTACAATTTAATGAAAATTCAAACACAACTTACTGGAATGTATAGGATGCAATGAAAGCAGTTCTTAGAGGAAAATTTATAGCCCTAAACTCACATATTAAGAAGACAGAACAGGACCAAATAAATACTCTAATGAAACACTTAAACAGACTCGAAATGGAAGAGCAAATGAAATCCAAAGCCCAAAGATGGGAGGAAATTATAAAGATTAGAGTAGAAATCAATTCAGTTGAGACAAAGAAAACAATACAAAGAATTAATGAACCAAAAAGCTGGTTCTTTGAAAGATTAAATAAAATTGATAAGCCCCTAGCTAACTTCATCAAAAAAAGGAAAGAAAGGACTCAAATTCAAGCAGTAAGGAATGAAAAGGGTGAAATTACTACAGACCCAACACAGATTCAGAGGATCATAAATAGCTACTTTGACAGTTTTTACTCTCACAGAATTGAAGACACAGAAGAAACAGATAGATGCCTAGAAAAGTATAAATTACCAAAACTGAATCAAGAAGATATAAGAACTTTCAACAACACAGTAACAGTCAATGAAATACAAAACATACTAAAAAGCCTACTGACAAAAAAAGTCCAAGACCTGATGGATTCACCACTGAATTCTACAAAAAATTTATAGAAGACATAAGCCCAATACTCTTCAAACTCTTCAACTAAATTGAAAAAGAAGCGATCCTTCCAAAATCATTCCTAGAAGCAAATATTACACTGAAACCAAAAGCAGAAAGAGACACAACTAAAAAAGAGAACTACAGGCCAATTTCTTTCATGAACATAGATGCAAAATTCTCAATAAAATCCTCGCCACTAGAATACATCAAATCATCAATAAGTTTATACACCATGACCAGGTAGTATTCATCCCAGGAATGAAAGGATGGTTCAATATATGCAAATTTATAAATGTGATACACTATATCAATAGAGCTAAAGCCAAAATCACCTTATTGACTCAATTGATGCAGAAAATACTTTTGACAAAGTCCAACACTCATTCGTGTTCAAAGCCCTGCAGAAACATGGAATAGAGGGCCTCTACCTCAAGCTGAAACGAAATATTACTCAGCTATACAGAATGATAAGCTAGAAGATTTCATATATAAATGGATGTATCTTGAATGTATACTCATAAGTGAAATAAACCAGACCTACATATGCAAATATTGTATAGTCTCCCTAGTATACAGACTCAAAAGAAGAAATAAATAAGTAAATAAATTTTGGGCAGTACCAGGAATCACCCTCAGGACCTTGCGTTTTCTGCATTCTCAACCCCTATAATTTCTTTTTTAGAAGAGTGACTTAAATACAAAATGCATTTCAAAGAGTTTAAAAAAAATAATGTTTATTGAAACTGTTAATGTTTTTGTTTGATCAGTCTTACATTCCTATGTCTGTTGATCTATACTGATTTGTTGATGAAAATATATAATGCAACCATTGTTAAATTTTCCTTGTTTTGAAATTCTGTACTATATATACACTTGTTACTGTTTTTTCTATCTTTGTTCCTGCTATTTTTACTCTTTAAAATAATTTTTTTTGAAAAATAGCACCAAGGGGCCAGGTGTGGTGGCTCAGCACTCGGAAGGCTGAGGCAGGAGGATCGGTGTGAGTTTGAGACTAGCCTGGGCTACAAAAGTGAGCTCAAAGCCAGCCTCAACTGCATAGTGAGACCCTGTCTCAAAGAGACAAAAAAAATAAAATAAAATAAAATAAAAATAGCACCAAGGACTCATCCCTTTTCCATTTCATCACTTCAAAAACTATTTCCTAGTCACTAAAGTAACCTAAGATCTTTGATACATACTGGCCTGCACTGTCATTTACTGAGTATTTTCCTTGTAATTATTTATGTTATTTTTATTAGACTTTATGTCAGGTAGTGTTTGTCAAATTATGTGTAAGCTGTTACTTAATAAATTTGTTATTAGAATTATTCATTTAAAATATATGGAATTTATTTGTATAAACTAGAACCATCATCTGTGCCACCAGTGACATCACAAGAGAGGTGATAGGGTCCCCAAAGGCCTGGACCTGTGTTCCTCTCTTGGCAGTGGTATTTATGGGTATGTGCTATGGAGAAGGAGTATTATAACCTCACCAAATCCCAGCTTTGACATCTGAAAAATGGGGTATCATTTCCTATCCCATATATTATTGAAACAGAATGAGCTTGTGCAATGATACTGGAATGATACAATGTATCTTTTCAAAATGAAGCAAACAGGCTTGCTTTAATAACGTGCCTTGCGTTTTGGTGTGTGCATTTTATTTCATCTTGGTGATAAAGGCCCAGCTAATTAGCTAACGTGCTCTGCGGTCTCAACTCCCAAAAGTGGAAGAAACAAGAGCCCACTGAAGCTTGTCCCTTCAGAGATTCCCAGCTCACCCCAATCACCTGTGCAGATGTTAAAATAAAGCTAAGAGAATCTGACCAGACCCAGCCCAGATCTTTGTAAACTTAATCCTTCCGTGGGCAGCTGGAAGGACTCTCCCAGGCAACCAGCATTGCGAACCACTGAATTAAGTGAGCGAGCAAGACCCGACAGCTGTTGGTGAAAACGAAGCAGGGCTCCAGCTACACAGGGCTCTGAGACACCTGCCTTCAAAGAGGTGCATTGTGGAAGGCAGCAAGGCATTATGGTCCATGCTTAGGAACCAGAGAAGGCATAGGTCAGGTTCCAGTTCCAACTCTGATTGGCTGGGTTTCTTCAAGCCTGTGTGTAAACACTCCCCCACAACCTAAGAATAATAACAAGATCCAGTTACCATTCTTGAAATCAAGACGCTGCCTTACAGTAAAAGGTTTTAGTCCATCACAATCCAGTAAAATAAGAACTGAAGCAAAGTGTCGCATGGAGTTATACGGACATTTTCTCAGGGCTGTGAGTTGGTGCACTTCTATGAATGGTTCTTCATGAACAATGGATGCCCTTGGGGGCTTGCAGGATAGCTCAGTTGGTTAAAGCACATGATTCAGCAAACTCTCTCAGGTACAGGGGACCCATGCGGGTTCGATCCCCACCCCCACGTGGAGCATGAGACCCTGCCCTTAAGGCAGCCGTAGCCAGCCTAAAAACAAAAGAACTGAAGAACAATATATGTCCTAAGTTTTCCAAAAAAAAACTTCAAGGCCTCTCTTCTATGAACTGGGTTTTTGTGACCGTCAAATGAGATAATACTGTTGATGTTCATATGTCACCAGTGAAGCTGAAAGAGAGAGAGACCGTCTAAAGCACGATGTCTAAAGCATGGGTAGGATTTTTCCACGACACTGAGATTCAGATAATGTTACATCTCTTCCTTTTTAAAAAGTAATGGTGTTCCAAGATTTGACCAACTCTATTGCTAATAAAAACTTGGCTTCAGTCTTGCACCTAGGATCCTGCAGTATTAGAAAATAATAATACCACAATGGCCAATTCATTGATCTCATTTTGTACCAGGCACTGTGCTAAGCACTCCTACCATGGCGCACTGCTCACTTCTATCGCTGAGGCAGCTGCCATAGCAATGCCCATTTTACAGATGAGAAAGCCGAGGCTCAGGACTCCTAGGAGGCACAAGATCGCCCTTGCGTTTTGGTCAGTTGTCTGCTCCAAGCGAGCTCCTACACTACCTGCAGGGCCTCCATGCTGTGCTTGGTTGGGCTCAGGGCTGCTGTTCATAGCAGAGTTTTTGTGAGCCCAGGTCCAGGACTGAGCCGCTCGCTGTGGTCCCACACAGGGCCCGTTGCGGTAACCTCATCACTCTGAGAAGCCGAGTCAGGAAGAGCACATCAGTGTGCCTGAGTCATTTAGTGATGTAACCCAATATCCTGTCTGAAAATAGAAACATAAAAAGGCTGGAGATATAGCTCAGTGCTGAGACCCTAGGTTCAATTCCCAGTACCAAAAAGAAAGGAGGGGAATGAGAAGGCAGAGAGGGACGGGGCAGGGAGGACCCAGTGCCACTTCCAGCCCTTTGCCCTCAGCGGCCCATCCCCACACGCACTCCACAGCCACTGTCCTCCAGGGACATCAAGCACAAGGGTATGCTAACCTCTGGCACCCCCAGAGACAGCCACTCCCCAAAAGAAGGGTAGCCCCTTGCTTGGTATTAGACCCAACCTCTGCCCACCCAGGTGGAGGGAACCCCGCCCCCTCCTCAGCACTCAGCCCCACCCCTTCCTCTGACCCGTGTGCACCTCCATCCCCAAGAAAAACACAGATGGAATATTTGAAAGTCTCCCTTGTTGACCTCCAAATGCAGAACTTCAGCTCAGATACATAGAAGCTTTGAGCACATTGTTTGGCTAATTTTTTTTTATTTATGTTATGGCTGGCTCAGCCTGCCCTGGAGGTAGGGCTGGTGCAGCATGTGGTGCCAGGGATCAAACCGCGGTCCCTGCAGTGGCCTAAGCTTCCCCAAGCAGACGATTTAGACCGCTGAGCCATCTCGCTGGCCCATTAGGCTAATTTCTTAAAGTCCTTCTCACTGTTTCAAATTCCCACATGGAAGCAGACTGCCTGGCCATGGTAACAAAGAGATCACAACACACAATACCGTTGAAGTCTTTGCAAGCAGCACCCTGTGTATTTGTGCAGGCGGGCACACATCTGGCCCCGGGACAAGTGCCAGCTCCTTCAGACTGATCGCACACAGCATGTGACCATGGCGGTGCAGTTTACCTGCCATGTGGCTGCAGCTGGCAGGTGAGTCAAATGGCTCGGGTGTGGCCTATGCAAAGGGAACACCTGTTAGGCTTCCTGAGAAATCTATTCTCCCGACATCAGAGCAAGCCACGCGGGGATCCACCTGCTGCCACCCCAGCCACGCCACTGTGTGACTCGGACCTCAGTGGGGAATAAGCCCAAGGCCGGAGGCCAGCGCCCTAAGCATGGCTGCACAGAAGGGTGTGCGGATGCTCTATCCTGTTGGCTGCTGCGCCGCCCTGGGGATTCTCGGGAAATAAGTTGGTGCAGTGTCTGCAGCTGTGCTCCTCTTTTCAGCTGAGATGGTTATCTACAAATAGGGAAAGTTTTCAACAAGGGGAGGAATAAGTTATTAGAAAGAACTGAGCAGATCCCTGGGCCTGCTGTGCTGGCCCTGCCCCTGGGGCGCACTGAGCGGGCAAGTGAGACTGGGCGTGGAGGCAGATGCCTGTAATCCCAGCTCTTGGGAGGCTGTAAACAGGCAGATCACTGCAAGTCCAGTCTAGTAGTGAGACCCTGAACACCCTGTAGACCTTAAAATACAGGAAGGAAGGAAGAAAGTAAGAAAGGAAGGAAGGAAGGAAGGAAGGAAGGAAGGAAGGAAGGGAGGGAAGAAAGAAAGAAAGAAAGAAAGAAAGAAAGAAAGAAAGAAAGAAAGAAAGAAAGAAAGAAAGAAAGAAAGAAAGAAAGCAGAACTGAACAAATGTTAGGGCACCATGTCCTTGACCTCCCAGAGTGGGTCCTTGTTTGAGTATTTGCAGGGACCCTCAGGAGCCTCTGTCCAAACCTCCTTCAAAGCCAAAGCATTTGAATACAGCGATGCCTGTGGATGCCAAGCAAGGAGCACCTCTGCGGATCACAGCCCACAGCCTGCATGGAGCAGACCAGGACCCGTGACATGCATTCTTGGTCCTCAGGGCTCTCGCCCTGTCACTGAGGCTTAGGCCGGGAAAGGAACCATCTGCAGTATCATACAACAGGCTGGGTGCTCAGAAGCTAAAACAGTATGGGTGGACAGCAGCCTTGGCAGGAGTAGGCCAGTGAGGAATGTGGAAGGTGTCCTGGAGGCATGGGGGGGGGGACCCATGGGTGCAGGAAAGGAACGGGTGTGAAAGTTCCCCGGCTGCTGGAGACAGGCGCCCTGGATAGTCCTAACTGACCCTGAAGTCACCCAGGCTGGTCTCCAGCTCACGGTCTGCCTGCCTCGCTCAGCCTCCGATTGCTGGGACCAGGGCGGTGCGCCTTGATGCCCGGTTTCTACCCTGCTTTACTAATCAGCATCTGGATAGCAGCCACTGCCTCTATGGAAAAATCCCCCAAGGTGGGAACCTTACAAGCCTGCTTCCTGGCTGCAGCAGGGGCCATAGGGGAAGTACATTCTCCTGGTGCAAATTATAGCAGCGTCCTCCCTGGCCCTCCCAGTGCCCCAGCCTCTCCACTTGCCTGGCTCACAAGTAATTTCAAGTATTTTTTATCATCATCATCGTCATCGTCATCATCATCATCATCATCATCATCATCATTTTGTGGTACTGGGGATCGAACTCAGGACCTTGTGCTTGCCAGGCAGGTGCATATACCACTGAGCTATCGCCCAGCCCCTGAAGTAGTTTATAATGGTTGGCTTTTGCTGAGGTCCACTCCCTCCCCGCAAAGCAACTTAATGAATTTTTACAGTTAGAGCAACTTTCTTTATTTCGATCTTCTCACCCCACTGCATTGCCCGATATTTATTTCGATGATAACTACCAAGTACTACAGGAAGAAGCAGACATGGGCGCAAATACAAGTGACGCGAAATACGAAAGAGCCCACCGGGTCAGCTGGGCGTGGCCTGCGAGCCCCTAATCCCAGCACTCTGGGAGGCTGAGGCAGGCGCACCACGAGTTCGAGCTGTCTCGTGTAATGTGAAGATCATTCTCAGTGCAGAGGGGAGCTCAACAAACACTTCTGTGCTCCCTCTATGGAAAAGACTGTTCTGAGCATTTCAAACATTAGCTTGTTGGTTCTTCATAAAGTCTCAAGGGTTTGCTACTGTTTTCCCACCTCGTATTACAGGTGGAGAATATGGAGGCCCAGAGATGTTAAGTAACTCACCCAAGATCACAGCCTCTCCAATCCCACAGTGTCAGGCTTCCTCCTTAGGTTTACAAACCTAATCTGATGTCACAGATTATGGCCCTGGCAGGGGGGGGCAGATTTGAATAGCCACAGTTCTGTTGAAGCCAGCAGTGAGGACTCATACTATCAGGTCAAGGCCTTTGAGGCTCAAGGAAAGAGCCCCAGCTTCACTCTCAAAAGATGCCGGGAGAAGACAGCCCGGACGACTAACCAGAAGGTGCAAAAAGGAAAAAAAAAAAAAAAAAGCGAGCCCTGCCCCAGCTGCACCTCAGACTTCCTCTAGGGCCTCCACCCTGGTTGTCTGGCCGGGAAGTGGGGAGAATTCTGCCTTGGAAGTTTATCTGCAGCAGCCAGGAACAATGAGCCATAGGAGGGCCCGGCTCTGTCCACAGGCTTCGGCAGGAGGGCTGGGCTGAGCACTGAAGGTTAATTGCTCTGAGTAAGACTGGCATTTCGCCCTGCTGCCAAACAAACTGGGACAATATTGACCAAGATTCAGCCAACATCAGAAGGCAGAAGGCAAACACAAAGGAAAATCTAACTCCTCGGGCAGGGAGAGCCTGCAAGGCCTGCGCACACGGAGTTCAAGAGTGACGTCTCCCCCAGAACCTAGACCTGGGCTCTCTGACCCAGCACCACATCACCAAAAGCACTGTTCGCAATGGGCCTTTTACACAGACATCGTTCTCTGCTGGAGACAGCTTCCTCTGCCTTGCCAGGCCTTGACTTTGGCCTGATCAATGCCTCTTTTTAAGTTCAAGCTTCGGTTTATAAGACGCTTCTTCAGCGAGGTGTTCTCCCCACCGTAGGCCCGGGCAAAGGCCTCTGCTCAGCCTCGAGGGTGCCTCCATGGTTTATTGCTAGTTGGACATGCCCCATTCAGACACATACCTTTCTTCCTGTTGCTTTGTGAGCCAGGCAGAAATCACACTCTTTTTATCTTTGTTTTCTTTTGTAATCTTGGCATTGAATACCTGGCATATGGTAAACCCCTAATCAATTAGAAGACAAGGAGGTATGAATGGATGGATGGGTGGGTAGATGGAGAATAGATGGATGGACAGAGGAGCAGACAGACATGTGGATGGATGGATGGGTGGATGGGTGGATGGATGGGTGGATGGATGGATGGATGGATGGATGGGTGGATGGATGGATGGATGGATGGATGGGTGGATGGATGGATGGTTGGATGAATGGATGGATGGATGGATGGATGGATGAATGGATGGATGGTTGGATGGATGGATGGATGGATGGATGGGTCTGTGGCTCAGTGACTGGATATCTTGGTACCTGAACAGCTGTATTGGCAGCTTGATAACTCAATGCTTGTGTGAATGTTCCAGTGGACTGATAGACAGATGGATGTACTTCTAGGAAACGTTTTACAAAAGAATGACAAGCACCTCCACATTTATGTTAAATTTAGTTTTTTATTTTTATTTCCTGAGACAGAGTCTTGCCGTGTAGTTCATCCTGACTTGGATGGACCTACCATCCTGAGTGATAGAATTACCGATGTGTACCCCCATGCCTGGCTGAAGCTTCTTCAGTCCTTTTTTTAATCTAAAGGAATGTTTTATTTTTAGCTTTGTATTTTTTATTTGTACATATTTATCATACATATTGATCGCACTCAGGAGAGGGAAGTTGTACCTACATGTGATATAACCTCATTCTTTTTCCCATTCCATCCCTTCCTTCAAGCCTTTTTCTCCTCGTTTATAAAAGATATTTCCTTCTTTCTTCCATTTTCTTTTTTATCCTTTCCCTTCCTTTCCCTCTGTCTCCCCTCTCCTGTTCCTCTTCCCAACTCAACATGTTTTCCCTACTTCCCAATATCTGTTGATTTTATTTAATTTTTCAAAGAACCAGCTCATGAACTCATAGACTCTTTGTATTGTTTTCTTAGTCTCAATTGCAGTAATTTCTACTTGATCTTTATAATTTCTTCCCTCCTATGTACTTTGGTGGGTTTTTTATGTATTTAAGACAGGGTCTACAGGCTCTACAGGGTTTCACTATGCAGATCGCAGATTGGATTCATAGTGATTCTACTGCTTTCAGCCTCCCTGGTGCTGGGATTGCAGGCATGGCACCACATCCAGTCTCAATTGCTGTCTCAGCATGCCCTATGGCCAGGGCTGGCATGGCATGCCAGGGATTGAACCCCTGCCTAAGCAGGCACTTTAGCATGCTGAGCTATCAGCCTGGCCCCCTCTTATGTGCTATGGGTTTACCTTGCTCTTCGTTTTCTAGAAATTTAAGTTTCAACATTCGGTTATTTATTAGAGTTCACTCTGTTTTCGTAGGTGAAAATTAAGTGCTATTAATTTCACTCATGGCCGGCCAGATTGCTCAGTGGATTAAAGTGACTGCTTAGGTGGACTCAGGGACTGGGGTTCGATCCTGAGCATGCAGTGCCAGCCCCACTGCCAGGGCAAGCTAAAATAGTGATTGAGCCTGGGTATGGCATCTCTCGTCTATAAACCCAGGGCTTGGGAGGTTAAAAACAGGAGGATCTGCCGGGCGTGGTGGCTCACGCCTGTAATCCCAGCACTTGGGAGGCTGAGGCAGGAGGATCGCTGCGAGTTCGAGACCAGCCTGGGCTACAAAAGTGAGCTCAAAGCCAGCCTCAACTGCACAGTGAGACCCTGTCTCAAAAAGCCAAAAAAAAAAAAAAAAAAAACAGGAGGATCGCTATGAGTCTGATCTGTATAGTGAGCCTCTGTAGGTCCTGTACAAAATACAAAGAAAAAAAGAAACAACAAAAAATTTCACTCATAGACCTGCTTTCATTGCATTCCATAGATCCTCATGTGTTGTACTCTAATTATCATTTAATTAGAGAAATTAATTTCCTCTTTAATTTTATCTATGACTCATTGGTTATTTGAGAGTTTGTTCTTTAATTTCTATGTTGTACAGTTATTGTGGTTTATTTGCCATTAATTTCCAATTGCACTGAGCTGTGCTCTGATAATACACACGGGACAATTTCAGCTCCTTTGCATTTACTTAAGCAAGTTCTATAAGCTAGTATATGGTCCCTTCTGGAGAAAGTGCCACCTGCAGCTAAGCCTGGGTCTTCTGTTATTGGGTAGAGTGCTCTGTGGATAACTACTGAATCCATTTACTAAAAAGTTTGTTTGAGCTCTGATATTTCTTTATAATTTTTTGTCTAATTGATCTGGTTATTTCTGACAGTGAGGTATAGATATCCCTCATTATAAGTGTACTAGTATCTACCTAATTTCTCATATCCAGTACCTTTTGTTTCATACAGTTGGTTGTGTAGGTACAGTGGTACCTCAGTTCATGAATGCTTTTGTTTTCTTATTGTTTATTCATTTTAATGAGAAAAAATAAATTAGCAATGAAACAGTTTCAAAATAGGTTAGTAGGACACTGGGTGTGGTGGCGCACACCTGTAATCCCAGCGTTCAGGAGGCTGAAAACAGGAGAAGCACTGTGAGTTGGATCTACGCAGTGAGACCCTGTAGACATTAAAAAATAAATTAAATAAAGGGACCCCTAAATGATATTAAGTCACTCCCTAAGAAAGTGAGAACGTTGTTTCCTTGTAATTTTCTTTCTTTTCTTGTCATCATCTCTGACTGTATCAAAGACAAAGGTCTTAGTTTGACGCCAGAATTGCTTTAACATCTTTTATCAAAATGAGCCAGCCCTGCACATGACTTTCAGACCAGAAGAACAAGCCAGCTGGGATTAAGGCCTTTCTTTACCTTGGATGCAGTTTTTATTCTTTAACATTGCTTTTCCTCTGTGGAAAATAATACCAATCATCCAAACAAGGCAATCATATTCAACTTATTTAAAATATAAGCCAAATTACAGAAAATGTGTGAAGAATGGTTTAGATGACAGGAAGATATGTAGTATATATATATATATATATATATATATATATATATATATAGTAAATATATAAGTGAAATAAATGAGACACATTATCTAAACATCACGTTATGTTCCTGCTGTGAGAAACTGAAGAACTAAATAAGGACCCAACTGTACGACAGATCTGGTGAAACAGGAAGAAGTTATTCAAAAGGTAAAACGAACTAAGGAGGAGGCAGAAGGAAAGGAAGGAAGAGAGGGCAAAATGGGGAGAAAAGAGCAAAAACGTAGAAACAAAGCTTTTGTAAATAAGGACCAGGAAAGGAGTTGAAGGAGGGGAGCGAGGAGAAGAATGGAGATCCGTCCTGTCCAGGAGCGGCCTCTTAAGACGGATGTGATCATTGCGTGCATCTGAATTGCGCCAAGAAATCTAATTTTTAAAACGAAGCCCCTCCCTCCTATGTCCAGCCAACCTCGACACCCAGCTCCTGGCAACTGCTTTCACGTCTTGATGAGAAGCTAGAATTTTGTCAGGAAGCTCCCTAACTGCTGAGTGTTACCAGTTAGTCCCTGCTTTGAAGGAAGAAAAAAAAAAAAAAAAAAAAAAAGGACCCACTGGCAAGCAATATCCATTGCTGCCTGGTTATTAATTGTTCTCTCATCCTCCTTAGTGTAGTCTTTAAATCCAGCGGTAAAATTCTTGGACTCCCTTCCCCCTCCCCTCAAAAAGAAGATATTCTCTATCTCTGATGTCTCTCTTCAGTGGTCCCTCTGAAGCAGTTTTCTGTCCCAGCCCTGGCACAGGTCAGAAAAGGGAGAGGATAGCATTTAATTACTTGCATCACATAGCACCAGACAAAGCTTAGCAACGGGAAATGGAAAAAAACAGAAATAATACTCACAAACAGGACTCTTCACGAGCTCGGCACTCATGTAAATTTGAGAAGCCCAGTCAGGGTTATTTTCTGTGTCGTGCACGCATTGTTTTCTTTCTTTTTCCAGAACTGGGGATTGAACTCAGGCCCTTGTGCTTGCCAGGCAAGTGCTCATTGTACTGAGCTATCTCCCCAACCCTTATCCAAATTTCCTGATTAAAAATCCAAAGGGAGAAAAAAAAAAAAAAAAAAAAAACGCTCCTTCCTCTGGCAACGCGGCGTCCGATTAATCACAGAGGTCGGTCCCCTCACGGCCCCAATTTTTATCTCTTTCTGAGTGCAGCAATGAAAACCGTTCAGTAAAGAGGCCGAGCGGTGGAAGCGGAGAGGGGCCGTGTGCAGAGGCTGCGGCGCTGGCAGCTGACAGGAACAAGACAAGTTTCCGATAAACAGGGAGCAATGCTTTAACTTCATGGTCACCAATGAAATAAAAGTTACCACAGGAATCCTAAGGAGAGGACTTTTAAAAATTAAATAAAGATTAGCTTTTATTTTTGCTGCTAGAACTCTTTCTCTGCACTGCAAGAAACCATGAAGGACTATCAGAGAGTTTTTGTTCTTGTAGGTTAGTGACACCGATACACC
>PVJA010033584.1:0-23216 GCA_004027025.1 Myocastor coypus | reverse complement strand
TTAGGCAAAGTCTCTGGGCATGAGCAAAATTCCGAAAGACTTTCAGCCAATCCATAGCACAAATCATCTGGAGTCCAATGACCAATGCTGTCCTTTTTTCCAGCAGAAACCTCCTCAGCCTGATCTTTACAGGCAGGCCTTCTGTCAGTCTTCTGGTCTAAGTTCTGACCAAAATCACCCAAGCTGAACAGCCGAAGCCGTTCTACTGCTTTGTTTTTAGCCAACATCTCTGAACCTTTCCTATCGCTTCCCGTAAGCCATTTCCAAAAGCTTATAATCCACATTGTCAGGTATAGTCACAGCAATGACCCCACTTCTCTGGTACCAAGTTCTGTGTTAGTTACTTTTTGCTCGTTGCTGGGACAAATAGCCGACACTCAAAATGAAGGAAGGAAAGGTTTATTTAGCTCACAGTTCGTAGAGGTTTCAGTCCATATTCGGCTAGCCCAAGGCTGAGTGGAGCAGGGTGGAGAGCATCCAGTTCATGGCAGCAGAACAGCAGCAAAATGGCAGCAGAGGCAGCCAACCAAACAGGGCAGCAGAGCAGCAGCACCAGCTCGAGCTCCAGTCTGTCTCTCTGTCTCTCTTTATATTACATTCAGGCTCTCCGCCTTAGCTCCCGCCCTAGGCTACACCCATAATCCCAGAAGTACTTCCACCCATAATCCCATCAGTACTAAAACCTATAATCCCAGGGATCGTGGATCAAGTCTCAAACTCTAGAAGTCCCCGCCCAATGACTCCATGAGGCTTTTGGGGGACAACTAGACATAAACCATAACACTGAGCTTTGAAAGAATAAACAAAATAGAAAACCTCTAGCCAATCTCAACACCAAAGGGAAAGAAACCAGTCAAAGCAACTGGTCGAAATCACCCCTGGAAACCCAGCGATTATTAACAACTACTGTGAAAATCTATTTTCCAATAAATTGAAGTCCAGGAGGAATGGAAAAACCCCTAGAATTATATGAATTATGAAAACTGAACCAAGAACATAGAAACCCCAAATCACCTGATAACAGTGAACGAAATTAAAGCAATAATTAAACAAAACATAAGAAAATCTCACGAATCCTTATGATACCACTGAATCAGCCATAAAGTTACATAAAAGGTCTAAGGCCAATAGACCTTGAGCTCTTTAATGAAATTGAAAGGAAAGGTGCATTTCCAATCTGATTTCTAGGAGCTAGCATTATTTTGATTCCAAAACCAGATAAGGGAGGTGGGAATATAGCTCAGCACCATAAGAGCCTGCCTGGCAAGTGCAAGTTTCTGAGTTTGATCCCCGGTACAAAAAACAAGAAAAGAAAGAAAGAGAGAGAGGAGAGAGGGGGAGAGAGAGAGAAAGAGAGAGAGAGAGAGAAAGGAAGGAAAAAGAAAAAGGAAAGAAAGAAAAAGAAAGGAAGGAAGGAAGGAAGGAAGGAAGGAAGAAAGAAAGAAAGAAAGAAAGAAAGAAAGAAGGAAAGAAAGATAAAAAATAAAATAAAAAAGGGAACTACAAGCCAATCTCTTTAAGGAACTCAGACACGGGAACCCTTGAGAAGGCATCAGCAAAGAAGACGCACTCAGTCATCCAAAAGGCTGTATGTTGGGCCCGAGTAGGATGTGTCCAAGTGGTGCACGATGGTTCAACATACAGAAATCAGCTCTGTGCAGCAGCCGTTTCATAGCCAGTGAGGTTTATCCAAGGCATGATTCCTAATAATTGAACAGGTATACATCAATCAGTGTAATCCATCACATAAATAGAAAATAGAACAAAGGTAACTCATCGTACTGGAGGGGTGTGTGTGTGTGTGTGTGTGTGTGTGTGTGAGAGAGAGAGAGAGAGAGAAAGAGAGAGAGAGAGAGAGAAAGAGAGAGAGGCAGAAGGACAGAGAGAGAGGAGAGACACAGCGAAAAATGGAGGAGAGAGAGAGAGAGAGAGGAAAGGAGGTAAAAGGGAGTGCGGGAAGGAGGGAAAGAACGGGAGCAGCCAGGCTGGGGGTGCTCTAATCAATCACCAGTGAAGGTGTCTAGATATGAGCTCGGCACCTGCAAAGCTACCGGGAGGCGGGCCTGACTGCAGGTGATCGCCGGGTTCAGACCCAGAAAGGCTCACTTCGGTCTTTGGCCCCTCCCTTCTCTCTCTGCTTCCTGGACGTCGCAGTTGATCAACATTCATCCCGGCCCTCTTGCGGTGGGACCTGCTGACGGTGGAAGGAAACTTCTAAACTGTGAGACAAGTGACACATAGTGGCTGTGTGTCCCTCCCTCACACTGTGGCTGTCCGGCCACTGTGGATTATTCCAAGGATGTCCACCACGGGCTTCACACCCTCAGACAGGGGTTCAGGGAGGTGACAGGATTATGAGCTGCTATGGCTAAGTGTGACGTCAGGAGGGGGTGCCGCACTACCAAGGTCAGAGCCCTGGTGGCACGGGCCGGAAGGGCCCTTTCCTGGCTCTGCCCTGGCCCTCTGCTTCCTGTCCATCTGCAGGCCAGCAGTTTCTGTCCTCCCTTGCTGCTGCTGAGCACGTGAGGCCAGAGACTGCGAAACCACGAAGCCCAACAAACCCTCCTCCTCTAAGTTGTGGGTTTTGGGCATTTTGTCCCACAAATAAGCAAACTGACCAAGCCATTGCTGCTGTGTGGCAGGGCTGGAAAAGTGGCTAATGCAAACACACACACACACACACACACACACACACACATTACACATCTCAACCTACACAAGTACCACACCTCACACACACACAGATACACTCTGTATACTCACGTGGCATACATGCTTTGCGCTGTGTTATTTCACTGTATTACTTACTTTACATTTTATGCATCATCTATACTTCATGGACCATTATGCATTGTATTTACCACATCATTTTGGATGTGCACCACACAGATCTCCCAGAAATCCCAGAGGAAGCCTTGCTGATTCCTCGGTTGGGCTGGCTGCACCACCCACCCCTCCCTGCCCTTGACCCGTCTTTCTGGCCTCCCGTACCCCAGCAGACAGGGTCTGCTGTCCTCAGCTGGGCTCTGATATTGGTCTGATCTTCTTGGCTGGAACCGGGGGCCCAGAAATAGCTTCTGCGAGCTAGCTCGTGCTGTGCCTGAGCCCGAAGAGCATCAGGAGGTGAGAGGCTGACCCGCGCTCTTGGGTCTTTGCCCTGACAACCACGTGCCCCTCAGCCCCACCCAGACCTGGTCCTAGCCTGCCACGGCCAGGGAAGAGGAGGTGCCACCCAGGAAGGGCGAGCTTTGACCTGGACCATGAAAATGCAGCAAGGAAGGACGCTCTGCACAAGGCCCTTTGGGACAGGGTGGTGTGCAAAAGGAGCAGCCCAGGAGGGGCCTTGTTCAGAGGCTCTGTCCTCCCGCAGTCGGGACACCCAGGGCCCTCCTCAGGATACGTTCCCTAGTGTCCTGCAGTTCGTGATGCTTCAGTGCCTGCAGAAGGACTCTGTAGGGCTCTCCTGAGCGGCTCTACCTAGAGCTGGACCGGACACGCTGGCTTCACAGCAACTCCCTGGGCCATCCGTTGAGGCGGCCTTAGCGTGCCTATCCAGGCACAGGCATGTCCCACATGGAGGGAGAGGTGCGCACTAACTGCGGCATGGAGGTGGAGCGCAATCGCAGGGCCCTGGCCTAGTGCGCCCGGGGCTTCCCAAGGTCCATCACAGCCCGAGCGAATGCCTTTCCGTTCTCGCCCTACTTCTCCCTGAAGTCTTCAGCGCAGTGCCTGCCTGCACCCCATCGCGAACACCCTGTTACTCGGTCTCCTGCAGGGCGTCACGATCACTGCCACTGACATCCTGCAGGCCTAAGGGCTCCAGCTCCTGCACCAACCTAGGATATCACCATACTGCCTCCCCATGTGCTGGAGTCCCCTCCAGCCCTGGCCTCCTGGTGCGGCCAAGCACAATGACACCCTCTCTTCAAGGAGTTCCACACCTTCTAGTATGTGTCCCGCGTAGACAGACAGGTAGTCCTCCTCCCGCAAAAGTCAGTTCCTAGGGTTTCTCTGTCACTACAAGAGGTCCCGAGGGTCCTCCTGGGGCAGAGGCCTTGGGCGGCTTCTGGCCTTACACCCTCCCTGCCCCCTCCAGGACACTCTTCCTTCCTCCGGGCTTTGGCGGCAGGAAGTCCTAACGGCTGGGGTCTCTCTGCTGGGAATGTTCTTCGGGACCCTGCCTGGTCCCCTCCTGGGCTTGGGCCTCAGGGTGACATCCTGTCTGCAAAGCTTCTGGCTATCTCTCTGGGCAGCCACCCTCAGGTGACACTGTCCTCATCATTTTCACTTTTTTTTGTATGTATTTGGCTGCTGCAGAGTCTCACTATGCAGCTCAGACTCGCAGTGATCCTCCTGCTTTCAGCCACCCCGGCACTGGGATTGCGGGTGTGCACCACTACGCCAGCACTCTAGCCAGCTCAGTGTGCCCTGGGGATGGGGCTGGCATGGCACGTAGCCCCAGGGATTGAGCCGTCGTCCCTGCACTTGCCTCACCTTGTCTCAGCAGGCACTTTAGTCTGCTGAGCTATCTCACTGGCCCATCACTGCTCTGCTTCATAGTCTATGTACCGCTTGACACTGCTGGGGACAATTTTTTCCTTGTCGTTCCTTCTATTTTGTGTGTTCTGACCTTTGTGTCAGAACCCAGGCCCTCCTGCACACTAGGCCAGGGCCCCGCCATTGAGCTCCATCTCCATGCTGCAGACTCTTACTGTCGGGGCGTGTGCTTGCACTCTGTGGCATGCAAGGACCGATCCCCAGGCCCCCGCCCTGAGCTAGACTTGCAGCCCTTGTCTCATTTTGTTACGTTGAGACCGAGTCTTGCTAAGTTGCTAGTTGCCCAAGATGGACGTGACCTTGTGAACTTCCTGTCAGCCTCGCAGCCAGAGCTGCCTTTATTGCTGGGACGTCTTAACCCTTGAGGGACCATCTCTGCCAGGGCTAGGAAATGCCTAGGGATGCTAAAGGGATTGCCTGTGAGGATGCTTTTCACACAGAAACCCCCAAACCCAGGGCCCTCACCCGGTCCTTCTCGCAACAGACCCACATGCTAGCCATTACTCATAGGCCCCCAGTGACCCAGACGGTCAGGGACAAGCCTCGTACCATAAAGCATGCTGAAGTGATCCCAAGTACCCATGCTGAGCTTGGGTGTCCTCCGCCACTCAGGCCTGCCTGCAGAAACCTCGGCATAGGCTCGGGCTCGAGTTTCCCGGGCTCCCTCTGCTTCCTCCTGGTCCTGCACCTCCCTGTGGGGTCCCTTGTCCTGAGTTTAATCCCCTAGTGTCACTCACGTGGGCTCTGCAGGAGAAGGCACACAGTAGTGTGTACCTCACCATGGTGTGCTTCAGCTATTTGATAGTGTCTCTTGGGTGAGTACCTCTGATTTATGTATGCACGATGTGCTAAAGCTACAGTTAAGTTTAAATTTAAAAAAAAAAAAAAAAAAAGCGGCCTGGTGGGATGGCTCAGTGGTCTAAAGCGCCTGCTTGGGAAAGCTCGGGAGGCTTCAGGGACCGTGGTTCGATCCCCGGCACCACATGCTGCACCAGCCCTGCCCTCGGGGCGGGCTGAGCAGGCCATAAAAAATGAGTGAATAAACAAACAAAGGTTCTGAAACAAGAAAAAGAAAAAAAGAAATTAAAAGATTCTTTAAAAAAAAAAAAGCTCTTGGTGAAAGAGCCATTTCTGCGAGTTTCAGGTGAAAACCTCCCCCTGGCGTTGCACACTTCACCCCACCTTCGGCCAGTGCCTGCAGTGGCCCTGGAGGCCTGTGTCATGAGGTTGTCGAGGTACACTGTGGCGGCTTCCCCTGCATTCTGAATTCATTCAAAATATTTCCATTCCACGGCCACTTTGCCTGTGGGGAAGGGGCCAGCAGTCGGTAAATGGGTGGCCAAGGGTGTCCATCAGGGTGCTTTTCACACAGAAACCCACAGACCCAGCGCCCTCACCCACCCCTTGTGCAGCGCAGGTCCAGTGAGGGTGTGAGGTGGATGAGCTCACAGCATCGTGTTTTCACCAGGGGCCACTCTGGTGCAGGACCCTGGGCAGCAGCATCCGTCATAATTTTTTTAGTAGCACCTCATAAGGACCCTTAGGAAAGAAGACTCCAGAGCTGCTTCAGATGGCGGAAAGCATGCTGGGACGCGTGGGTTCAGAGTGAGGGAGGCATTCAGAGAGCAGCTCATGATACCTCAGCTTCTGCTGTGTCTTTGTCTTCAAATGTAAACCTCAGTGAATATTCCAGTCACTCTGTGTATAAACAGTATACAGGTGTGTATATAACATGTATGCATGCATTAACTATCCATATGTATAAAGTTCACATATGTATACACACCTGTAATACACTTGTGCTCCTGTCAATGTGATGCTAAAGATAAATTGTTCTGGGGGCAAGAATAGATTAAAAACAAATAGACAAGCAGAAGCAGGAGCGACACACGTAGACACTTGAACAGAGAGAGTTCCTTGGCACGATGTCCCCTCCCCCTTCTTCTCCAACCCCCTCCTTCCGTGTGGGTGGCCCTGGTCACGTGGGCAGTGACTGTCACTCTACTCTCCTCATTTCTCCCAGTGGCCATCAGGTACTTCTTTGCCCACTGCTCTTTTTCAGTTTTCCTGAAGGAACCAAAGTAAGTTCCCTCACTTTGCTTTGTCTTTCTCCATTTTCTGATAGATAGCTTTTTACATTAGGGTTACAAATGCTCTCCGGTGCATGGTTGCATATGTGTGGACCGCTACACGGAAGCACACGGACATATTTGCACGGAGCACACGAGGTGGCTATGCCGCTCCTCACAGTGCCCTGGAGCTGCCCCATGTTGTAGCTTCCCCGCAACTCAAGGCTCAGCCTCTTTGCTCCTTTCTGGTTTCCCGCAGCTTTGAATTTTCCAGAGCAGAACTCTACCAGGATGACATCTGCATTTATACACTGCAGAAATCAGGGCTGGCCAAATAGCTCAGGATTTAAAATACCTGCAAGCAGGCACAGGGACCAGAGTTCTGTTCCCAAGCCTGCAGTGCCGGCCCTCCCCCTGGGGTGCCCAGAGAGGGCGATTGAGACTGGGCATGGTGGTGTGTGCTTATAATCCCAGCTCTTGGGAAGCTGTAAACAGATGGATCACTATGAGTTGGATCTAGTATTGAGTTCCTGAACACCCTGTAGACTCTTTCCTAAAATACAGAAAGAAAGGAAGGAAGAAGGAAAGAAAGAGAGAGAGAGAGAGAGAAATCACCTCCATTCTGTTACCCAAAGAGAACATTGGCAAATCTCACCCAATCTTTGCGCGAGCCCCACGTCTAGTCAGGCAGTCGTCACAGCTTCCCAAATTTGTCCTCTCTTCCACTGAGCTGGAAAAGGCTCTAGGAGTTTCACACTTGACAAACAGGTTTGGACATGAATGGTAATTATTCTTCAGTCATTGGTGACTTACGTTTATATTAGGAAGAATGTAAAGGTTCAGGTAGCAGAGCAGGAGTGTTGGCTGCGCCCTTCGTTGGGAAAGGCATATGCAGAAGAGTAAAGTGAGGCTATTTTTCCTGGAATGGATAAAGGTTTTATGAGCAGAGAATTGGCAAAATATAAAATTGAGAGAGAATCTGAGAGTCGAATATATTAGGATATAGAGCCACAAGGAATGCCACTTTTTATAAATCATTCAAGGCTTGCTATCCTGTTGCTGGGTCTTCAGCGTTTCCCTTCGTCACGGTGCGAGGTCCTATCTTTGTCCTCAGCTTTGTAAGCCAGGATTGGCTCAGGGAGCTACTACTGGCAATACCTGGCATTACATTTTTATCTCTGTAAATATGGTAAGAATAATTAGATCAGAATCTTATGATGAGAACTTTGTTAGTTTGTAATTGTTTTATTTACAATGTCCAAAACTAACATGCCCATTAACAATAGAATTGATAAAATGCAGTCACACTCATGAAATAAAAGAACCGAACCATACGTAATGACATAGATGAGGCTCACAAATGCAGCTGAGTACAGTTTGTCAGATGTCAGAGGACAGAGAATGCCTTCTTCTAGAATTCCCAGAATGCAACATTCAGGGTGGGGCTGTGGAGCATCTTGGGGTGCAGATCTGGAGGGCGGCATTCAGGAGGCAAGGCAGGATGTGGCCTGGGTGGGCCCTGGGTCCCCTGCAAGTCCCTGGGTCCCCTGCAAGTTTAGGAAGCACAGAGATCACTGAGAGATGGTGGAGGTGGCCATGTCCCCCTCCTGACTGGTGGGCTGGAGTGACCTCTGCTGAGGGGTACTGGCCCCCTGGCTGTCCTGCTTACTTGGCGCCCTCCCCTCAGCTCAAATCAACTCCCGACCTGCCACACTGAAGTCCTGACGAGGCCATGGCCAGAGGCTGTGCTCAGGTCGGGTTGGCTCCTGAGTGGGACAGGCACAGACAAGTGAGCATGGAGGAGCCAGCTATGACGAGAACTTTTTAGAGTTTACGACAATCTCTACGTGTGCTCTGCTTTTCTTGACGAAGTCTAACGATGAGACCCACTGTTAACCACATCCCTAAGGTGTCCTACACCACGCCAGGTTCTTCTCCTTTCCATTTTCTGGCGTGACTGTTACTGCAGAGACAACACTATCACCATGGAGTGGGAACTCAGGAGATAGCCTCCGACCCTAGGATTTGAACTTACATACTGTAGGACAGTGTGAATGTAAACGTATGGGTGGACACACACATTCCATGCACAAGTACGAGATGAATACTTGAAGCTCTTGATGCTGAAAGTATTGGAAATTTCTATGCAAGAAGAAAGGGAAGACCGAAAGTCCAACCAAGCATAAACAGGAACAGTACACACATACACACAATTCTTATGTTCATTATCATCGTTTCTATAGACAAAAATAGAATCAGGAAGAAAATGAGCCACTCAGCCTGAAGGTGAAATCGTTCTGTCAGATTGGGATCAGAAGTGCACGCAGATTAGTGTTAGGGTCACTTATAAAAATGGCTCCTGGGCAACAGAAGGCAGGATGACCCAGGGGTGAGCACCTAGAGCTTCTTGAAGCTGCTAGGCTTCCAGCAACTGAGGCCTGTGGAACTCGAGGGTCTTTGGGGTGACAGATCCTCTGGTTCAGACTCCATGTACATTGCTGGACAAAAGCAGACAGTCTCTTTGTTCTGGTCATTTCCAGCCCCACTGTCCCAATTCTTTTCACGCTCATCCAGGCTGACCATGTGGCTTCCTGACTCTGTTCCTGTCCTGTATGAAAATCCCCCTGATGCGCTTTGAGACACCGAGTTCTTCCGCTATGGGACTCCTCTGTGGCAGCTCTGGACTGCCAGTCGCTAGAGTGTAGTTAGTTAATTTCCTAACCTAACTGTGGCCAGCTAGTCTTCACTTTAATTTGTTTTTTAAGGCATTGGTGTTATGGTTCCTATGGAGAATGATCCCTGGAGCCCTCCCATGCGTATACAGTAGGCCTTCTGGGTACATACTGGGCCACAGAGACAACATAGCTGAGTGGCTGTTAGTAGGTAGGTCTGGTCAGAAGACGCAGGTCCCAGCGGACCTGATATGGAAGGGTTTGTCTCCCTCCCTGGCTCCTCCTCTCTCTGCTTCCTGGCTTCCTTGACGTGAGCAGTCCTCCTCGGCCTAGGCCCTCTGCCATGCCTTGCCTGCCTCAGAGCCCTGGACTGAAAGCTTCCCCCTGCCTCTTACCCTTTGAGTTACAGGCCTCAGGCACTGTGTCCCTGAACAAGAAAGTAACTTAGACTCTGGAGATTCCCCAGGCCTTCTCACTAAGCTACACCCCCAACCCTTTCACTCCTGAGACAAGGGTCATGAAATTGCCCACGCAGAGCTCAGGGTCCTCTTGCCTTAGCCTCTGGAGTGAGGAGCTTATCAGCACAGGCCGCTATGTTTGGCTCCATCAGCCTTTCGTTTTACTCTGCTATCACCTTGTTCTGTGGTATCTGTGCATTAGAAGTCTTCACACCGTTCAAGCCTGCTGAGCAGCACACTCTGGCTATGTTATATTGTCTTGTGTCACGTGGCACAGCTATCGTTGCCTATTAATCTTTGGGGTAATTATTCGGCTATGGAGGTCCTCACCACAAAAGAAGGCCAGGAGTTCCCAGGGACATTTAAGAGATGCTGCCCAGTGGGTGCGTTTGAGCCAGACCTCGCAGGCCAGGCTCCACCTTGCTGACGCAGCGCTTCCCTTCAGTATGTGCTAAGCCTCCAGGGGCAAACAAAAGCATGTTTTTTAAGGAAAGAGAAGACTCCTCATCCTCCTCTTCGTGCATCCTCGGCTCTCGTGCTCGCTAGTTCAGCAGTGAGTGACAGCCTGGGAAGCTGCCTTTGGTGCTACTTTCAGAAGCCATCTGGAGCTGGTGCAAATCCAGCACGAGTCAATGACCGGAGGGGCTAGTGCAGGTCACGGGCTTGTTGTCCCTGATGGGGGACCCTCTGCTCCCAAGTTCACTGCTCTAGAAGGAGAGGCACACATCCAGCCTCGCCCCCACAGCAATGCCTCACGCAGGCCTATTTCACGGAGCTGCCCTGGGAAGGCCCAAAGGTCGGGGGTAGAAGCTAGAAAGTCTACGCCAGAGACATGAAGGATCTGGTCTAGCAGGATCTGCACTGGAGCCGTGAAGCAATGCTCAAGGCGAGGACCAGAGCTTCCCTGAGAAGTGCCACTGCCATCCTCGGCAGCAGTGAAGTCGTGAGCCCCTCCTCTGACAAGAACAGCCAAGTTCATCAGGAAAGCCAGCATGACAAGGTCCTCCAGCAGAGTACCCCAAGAGAACCAGCACCTCGCTAAGAGCCCCCCAGCAGCTTCTACCAGCCCCCAGCCACACCCCCAAGCGGCTTCCCTAACACCTCTCTTTCTTCTGCAGCTCAGCCTCTTCTGCTGAGGGCAGTAGCCTCAGGCGTGCCTCCCACACCCAGCACCATGCTAGTTCAGTTCAGCTGGGTGTAACAAGCTGACTTCCGGTTGGGGATCTAGCATACCTTGTTTCTGTGCTTTTAAAGGTTTTATTCCATCTCATGAGGTGAGCACCAAGCAGACTCCCTGAGAGGTTGAATTCCTTTTGTCAATGAATTTCTCAAATTGCAACCCTAGAGCATTACTGACTAACGTTACCTTAGGTAATCTTCCTTAACTTGCACTTTAATTTCTAGTTAACTCAGCTATTACCGTAACTTCTGGTAGAATTAGTGTTTAGCTATTTGTGAACGCAATTTTGCATTTCTACTGAGCTTAAATGTATTCCTGTTTCTGTTGCTGACTGCTCTTTACTGTTTCAGGTCTCCTCCAGAGGGAGGTATTTGTCACCTAACCAATTTGGCACTATTTGCATATTCAGAATATTAGCATGTGCACTCTGCACCTGCTCCGCATTTGGTCCTAAGCAATGCATTCCATTTCTGAGTATTTTTTATACAGTGGTACTCAGTTGATGACCTTGATTCTTTCCACGATGTTGGGCAAGCCAAATTAGACAAGAAGTGAGTCTCAGTCAACGGTCAGGCTCAGCACTAGCCTTACAGAGAACTGTGATGCAGGTCTTGTCCAGGTTGCTTGGTGACTTCACCTGGGGGACAGTTAGGCACTTGGACTAAAGTACCATTGTATTGTCCATTGACTTTAAATTACAAAACTTTTCTAAATTCATACGTTTATAATGCATACTTCTTATGTCTTCATTCTGATTGCCTTTGCTGTTCTGTATTAATTTTATTAACTTATTATTAAGACGCAGCAGATGACAATCTCTAAATTAAATGGCTATTGCTAGCAGGCTGTCCCCGAATCCCTGCTGACTATTTGCATTTCTTGTTCCTTTGTCACCCCTTTCTCCTTCCCTGTGAAGTTTACTTATTGCAAAGTTGATGTCGCTTCTGAAGTCTCCCAGCATGGAGAGCAGTGAAGAGAGGCAAAGAAAGAGGCGTGAGGGAGCCTTTGGAGGCATGAGGGAGGTTCTCAGATGGCCTGAACGACCAAGACATGGAGCCCGACAGAGCAACAGGTGGGGTGGGGGTCTGTGACCAGGGAGGACTTGTGATGGCCAGTGATGCTAAATTTGGACTTTGGTGGCCTTGGGGACAGACAGGCATGATTGCAGCCAGCCTAGATGAGGCGTAGGAGCGGATGGCCTGCAAAGCCAGCCCGCCCCGCTGGGATGCAGCACCACAGAGGAGAGGGAGGGTCCCCCAGCGTCCCAGCCCTGCCTGTGATTAGAAGAACAAAAGGGGCCCAGTGGGATGGCTCAGTGGTCTAAAGTGCCTGCTTGGGAAAGCTTGGGCGGCTTCAGGGACCGCGGTTCGATCTCCGGCACCACATGCTGTGCCAGCCCTGCCGTCAGGGGCTGAGCCAGCCATAAAAATGAGTGGATAAGCAAATAAAGATTATGAAACAAGAAAAACATAAATAAATAAAATAAAAAATTCTTAAAAAAAAGAAGAACAAAAGAACAAATAAACACATCCGCCTGCGAATTGACATTGCCAATCCTGTCCTGACTGTGTCGGGGACCAGAAGGCATGCTGACTGCCTCAAACAAATAAACAAAAGCTGGAGCCCTGGATTTACACAACCCGTGATCCAAAGCCCTGGCCTGGTCCCAGACCTGAGGAGATGCTTCCTTGAGGGGCCCAGGCAGTCAGAGCCCGGGAGACGGCAGCACCTGGACAAATTTCAGGGAAAAGTGCTCTCCTATCTAAAAGGAGAGGTTGTAGGGCATGAGAGGTGGCTGCTAGCCAGGAACAACAGTCAGTGTCAACAGAGGAATAACGGAGTCAGATGTCCAAGGCGTCAGGCATTTGGACTATCACGTATAGAATAAAAAAAAAAAAAAAAAAAAAAAAAAAAAAAAAAAAAAAAAAAAAAAAAAAAAAAAAAAAAAAAAAAAAAAAAAAAAAAAAAAAAAAAGGTATTTAGCTCTCTTTTAAAAAATGATTTTTAAATTTTGAAAGTATTAGAGAACATGTCATGTACAATTACCATGTAGCCATCTAATATAGGAAAGAAGAAATCTTTTACAAATAAAAATTAATTAATTGAAACTAGGATTTAATCAATAGCTTAAAAGATTTCAGTAGATAAAGAGCCAGTAGATTCCATTGCCAGCTCCAGAAAGAAAGAAGGGCTCAGTAAACGGGAATGAGCGCAATAGGAACGGCTGAGCCTCGAGGCATTCAAGGCGACATTTGAGGACAATGGCAAGCTTGGCTGGGGGTCTCAATAAATATCCGCGACAATGAGGTAAGAGTTGTGGCAGCGTCAAACGTGCAAATTTAGAAAGCGCAGCGAACCCGAGATACTAGGACGGTGTGGGCTCTACAGCGAGGGAGATAACGTCATTTCAAAGGCCTAGGCTTCCGTGATGTTTTGAAAAGACAGAAAAAATGATGCTCTCAAAGCAGATTTTATTACGTTAAACATGTATGTCAATATTTCTGGTACATGTAAAGGAGAAAAAAGAAAACTAGACAACATTCAGCCGTAGGAGACAGAAGGACAGCGGTGCCTTGGCTCACAAGCTTAATTTGTCCCGCGAGGTTCTGGAAGAGCGGCTCAGGTTGGCGTTGGTGTGGGCAGGATGGATGTGGTCTTGCATGGCACCTGTTGCAGAGTTTACAAACAAAAATACACACGTTCTGTGTGCCAACCAAACTGCTTGCAAACAAAAGTATTCATGAGCCAAGATACCACTGTGAAAGAACGTGAAGAAGTTTCAAACAGCGCATGAAAAGGTTGTTAAAAAGTGACCAAAATATCACAAGCTAACAAAACAGAGGTAAAATAAGATGTAAATAGAGTGGTATTCCTAATAAATAGAATAATCTATAAGGGTAGATTTTACCAGAGTGGCTTTCAAAGGGTGAGAGAAAAGAGCCATTATGCAAATCAGTGTAGAGAGATTCATCAAAAAGCTCATCTTAGGGGACCCATGCGACCCAGCTATTCACCTTCTGGACATTTTCCCAGAACTGAAAATGTATGGCAGTGATACATGTGCACCTGTGTGCATAGGAGCAAGATTGTCACAGCAAAATCTTGGAAACAACCCAGATGCTCATCCAATGAGGACGAATGAAGAAGATGTGGTATTTTTATGCAGTGGAGCATTGCTCAGCTGTGGAGATAAAAGTGAGGCATTTGTAGGTACATGGGTACAACTAGAGACCACACACGTGCCTGAAGCAGATCAGACTCCCACAAACATCCTATTGTCTCCCTGGTGTGTGAAACTTAGCACAAGTAAGTTCTGAAGTGTACAACAGACATTGTGAAGGGAGAAGAAATTACTCAAAAGGAAAAATTAACTTGGATGGGCAAAAGGGGAAAAGACAAGGAGGGAAAAGTGAAATGACGCAAGCCAACTCTACCCTGACGGTCTCCTGGCTCATTAAAAAGGAAGGTGTATGCAAATATTGATCAGAGAAAGTCTCATACCCTTATCTTGTACCTTGAGGAAGTACGTTACAGCTGACACTGTGTAATGTATAAACTATTGTTACTCTCCTATGATTGTGATGAGTTTTTGTTTTACCTTTTTCCATAAAATAAGTAGAAATGAGCAAGTAAATAAAATGCACTTAACTTCTAAAATCAAAGAAAGGCCGGGCCTGGTGGCGCACGCCTGTAATCCCAGCACTCGGGAGGCTGAGGCAGGAGGATTGGTGCAAGTTCGAGACCAGCCTGGGCTACAAAAGTGAGCTCAAGGCCAGCCTGAACTGCATAGCGAGACCCTGTCTCAAAAAGACAAAAAAAAATAAAAAAATAAAAAAATAAAAAAAATAAAAAAATAAAAAAAAATAAAATAAAATCAAAGAAAGTTCATAAGCAAATGCAACCAACTCAGTATGTCTTTTATAGTCTGGAGAGAGAACTACTCTAACACAAGCTAAGTCATTAAGTATTCTAGAGTTTTGGCTCTAGCTCCTGTGTCAAGAGGATCGTGAGACGTACTGTAGCTCAAGTCCACAAGCCCCTACATTTCAAATCAAGCTACAGTGGGGCTCCTAAGTCCTCCTCACTTGAGACTGCAGAAGCAAGTGTGAGGAACAGAATTTTCTACAGTCCTCCTTTCACTTGGCTTCTGTTACAGATCTCCAAATTATTTCAATAATTGGAGCAAAGTTCTGGGATTTTAAAAATTAACGAAGTATAAAAATAGCTCAAGTAGATAGAAAACACATGCATAACCTCTAACCACAACACTGAAGTACCAGGGGCTGGGGAGATAGCGCCAGCCTGGCAAGTGCAAGGTCATGAGTTCGAACACCGGTCCCACCAAAAAACAAAAAGCAGACAAACATTGAAGTACCAGGCTGGGCAGTGTCAGAAAGGGTCAGTATCATGACTGTATCAATGTCAGTTGGGCAGTCCCATGGCTTGGCCTGGCTGAAGCTACTTCAGCACTGCCAAGGAGGCTCATCTTAGAAGATCCAGTGAAAGCATTTCTGTTGTCAAAAGGGCAAAGATAAGCCTCCATGCACCCAACTCCAAAGATGAAACAAATATATTTTAACATGCCACTTAAAAACACCCTATAGAATTACCTACGATAACAATGGAATATAAAGTTCTCTAAGTGATAGGTAAAAAATAGTGTTCAAAGCTGTCAGCAGCAAGTTATAATTTTATTGAATGAGAAGAAAGGAAATTTAAGTCAATGGAGAGGTGCACATTTTCATGAAAATTTCATACTGGAAGGAAGAATTTTTCTTCTTTTTTTAAAAATATTTTTATTTTATTTTATTTTTTTTCTTGTTTCAGAACTTTTGTTTGTTTATTTTTATGGTCGGTTCAGCCTGAGCTCAGGGCAGGGCTGGCGCAGCATGTGGCGCCGGGGATCGAATCGCAGTCCCTGCAGCCACCTAAGCTTTCCTAAGCAGGTGCTTTAGACCATCGAGCCATCCTGCCGGGCCCCAGAAAGAATTTTTCACAAGAGAAATTTATGAATTTAAGGTGATTCATGTCATATTCCCAAAAAGATGTTTTGTAGAACTCAATAAGATCATTCTGATGTGCTGTGGCTTCTTGTCTTGGTCACTTTGCTCGTCAATGGGACAAATATCTAACACTCACAAGTTACATAAGGAGAGGTTCATGTTTCCTCATCGTTTTTAGAACAAGATTCAGATTATGCTTGCCTGCTGCCAGGAAGGTCATGGCATATAAATTTAGAATCACAGACTTATACTAGATTGAAAGATGACGTATTCATCTGATACTTCAGTTTCCTTTCCTTCTTCCTTTTTTTTGTGCTTGCATACAATTGTCCAATGTATAGTTATTTCTAGCATTTTATATATTTTACCATTATTTTTCTTCTAAAAAAAGAAGAAATTGGTGCCCTTGCTCACTGTACGTTGGTGTATACATTTCAGAAGAGGATGAGGTGGGGTTCCTTAAGCATTTAAAAACAAAATTGCCTATGGTCCAGCAATCCTGGGAACACCTTAAAAGAACTGAAATGGGATTGGAGGTGTTATGGTTTATGTCTACTTGTCCCCCAAAAGCCTCATGTAATCATGGGGCGGGGACTTCTGGAGTTTGAGAGTTAACTTATGATCCACTGGGATTATGTGTTTTAGTACTGATGAAATTATGGGTCTGAGTACTGCTGGGAATTATGGGTGTGGCCTGAGGTGGATAGGCTGAGGCAGAGAGCCTGAATGTAATGTAAAGAGAGACAGAGAGTCAGACGCACGCTGTTGCTCTCTGCTCCCTGGTTGGTCCATCGCCTCTGTCGCCATTGTTGCTGTTTCCACTGCCATGAACTGGATGCTCTCTGTCCTGTTCCACTCAGCCTTGGAGCCGGCCAAATATGGACTGAAACCTCCAGTAGCTGTGAGCTAATAAGCCTTTCCTTCCTTCATCTTGAGTGTCAGGTATTTGTCCCAGCAATGAGTAAAAAGTAACTAAGACAGTAGAAAAATTCTGTACTGCTGTATTCACTGCAGCAGTGCTTGCAGAAACCAAGGGGCACCTCTCTGTGCCCTGGCAATGAAACGGGCCAAGAAGAGCAGCCCATGCTTACAGGCTCCCAGACCATAAAGAGAAGGAACCTCCAGAACCAGTAACAACATGGTTGTATCCGAAAGCCATTGTGCTAAAGGAAAGTTGCCAAGCACACAAAGACCAATACCACGTGGGTGCGCTTAGAGAAAGATCTAGAATAGTTAAACTGATAGAAGCTGAGGGAGATGGGGGCTGCGACGAGAAACTACTGCTCGGGAGGTGAACAGCTTTGGTTTTGCAGATGCACACGCTCCAGGCCCTGTACAGTGTTGTGGGCGCAGCTGGCAAAGCTGTGCTGTGGGCTTGAACATGTGTCACCAGAGTCGACCCTGGGTTTACTGTTAAGCAATGGGCCAACGGGCCAGAGGAAATCCTCACAGCTTCTGTGATATTCACAACTACTAGGGCACTCATCGGGTGACAGGTTCAGGATATTTCCAAGGCTTTTGCTCTATAGCTCTAGAAGCAATCTAGAAACCAATCTGAAGTGTGCCCATGGAAGAACAGTGCCCCTCTGCCACCTTCCTTTCTGCAGATGGTGGTCACCAGGTAACCACAACTGGGGCTCTGGAAAGCTCTGACATTCTTCGGCACTTCATCTTCTGGACCAGAGAGGGAGGTGGTCCATGTCTGGCTTTTTAACTGGGCCTTTTTGAAGACACTGATGTAAAAACAAAACAAAACAAAAACAGGCACTTGGATGTGGGTTGTAGCAGAAAAATAAGGGGCAGTGTCGCCTCCCATTGTTATTCCACAGCTGCTTGAGTATCTGGACTCACAGATTTCCAAAGCTAGGATGTGCACTCCAAGCTCAGCACAGTAGACCTATTGCCCCAATCTTGCTTATGGCCCCGACATCACCTGGCCGAGCTTTGCCCTTCCCTCCCTGTGTTCTCATGGACCTGTCACAATATGTTCAAGATGCCGACTCCTACACCCAGGACAGCAGGCAGCCACCCAAGTTTGCTAGAGAAATCAGAGAACACTATGCTCTAACACTACCCAGGAACATCACCCAACTCCAAGGCCCACATCCAGCATTCCACAAAGCAACCACTACTGCTCTTTATAACCTACATTGTCTTTGACCACTTTAGGCATCTTCTTCTCAAGGCCTGCATGTGCCCCCGTTCTAGCCTGCAACTGAGGCTCAATGAGCTCTGCAAACCCATCTTCCCACGGCCAGGAGCTGCTCACCATGTCCTCCCCCTTTAAAAGTGTTGCAAGCACAGATATCATGTTGGGGAAACCACTTCCTAACTCTGGGCAGGACAGAGGTAACAGAATCCCTAACCCATGGGATGGAAGAACCTAGAGCTCCAGGACTCAGGACTCAGAGGAGCAGAAATGGCAGAAGAGGACAGTAATGCGCCTGAAGTGGCAAGCGTGGCCCATGCATTGAGCCCATGCAACAACCCTGTGATGTGTGGCACACTGACACACTTCGTAGACGCAGGAACGGAGGATCTGTGAGCTGATAAAAAGTGCCCCAATGTACTTGCATCACTGACTATTGAGCGACATCAGTATCTGTGCAGCTTCAAGGACACGTTCCTGCTAGCCTGTATGATCTACTTGGCCTTCAGTCATTGACCACTGAACAAGGCAGCACAAGCTTTTGGCCCAGTGCCCAGCCATCAGACACGACTATGCACCCACATCTGCATGTAGGCACACAATACACACACACACACACACACACACACACATACACACACACAGGCACACAGACACGTATGTGCATGCAATGCTTACATACACACAGACACATAAACACATACCTAGAAACATAGACATAAACACATATGCTGCTAAGAGGCCCCAGTCTCTTGGCTTGTGAGCTACGGAATGTGTGCCATAGCTCTTCTAGGTACTAACTGGGCTTTGCAGTAAACATTGTGCATATTCTAAATCCTTCTTGCTCTGAAATCTCATGGAATTTGCAAACAAGGAGATAACACAGAATGAGTTTTGTCATCCTTGAGATCTGGGACTAATTCCCAGTCTTCTTGGAAACATCTCCACAATTTGGGGCAAGTTATTCAACCTGGCTGAACTTCAGGTCCCAACTTCTCCTTAGATGGTTGTTATCTAAACTAAACACGATGATGAACCCAAAGTCACCCAGTGCTTCCTGTGCCTGGATTGGTAAGAACATTTCTGGTTCATACAACTGCCTAGCGTAGACATGAATCCAACTTCAACCACAATTAAAATGAGGCTATTTCATTTTTATATTCTCTGCTACCTGGCCAACTCTCTAGGTTCAATATGATTATCTACTGAATTAATAAAAGAATGGATCAGTGCAGAAAATCAAGTGCCCAGGGTTCCTGGAGGCTGGAGGTACAGACACCTGAGGTCTTCTTATTCCTCTCAGATGGCACCTGGAGAAACTATCAGTGGTGCTCGGTACAAGGGTTTTTAAAAAGATGTCCTCTTTTTTTCCGTGGACATGGACTAAGCATTTAAAAAAAAAAAAAAAAACCCTTTCCATATTTGGGGACCAATTTAGAAGGCCCTGGGAATTTCTTCTCTAGGAAAGGTATCTGTTCCCATCAATAGATGCAGGAAGTCCAGGCCAGAGGGTACAACATACTCCCAGCTTGTGTTGGAGGTGTTGATAAGTGCTTATAGAAATTGACCCAAGGTCTTGTTATTCTATAATGCCTATTCAAGTGATCAACGAAGTATAGTGTGCCTAAGGAGAGTCACCTAGAGAGAAAACATTCTCTCGGGCTGTCACAGAGAGCAAATTGGTCAAGCAATGGCTGTGACTCATCCAGATGGCTGACAGTGAAAAAAGACCCCCAAGGTGCTGTACATGGTTCCAGCATAAATCCTCAGGGAATTTGACTGACCTTGTCAGATACAAAAGTTAACTTGGTCAAAACCATCCAGCAGAAAAGTATAACCACGAGGTATAAAAGTAAAGCTATATTAATATGGTGGGCTGTAAAAGTTCACATAATAAAGTTATACTAATGTACTGGGCTGTAAAAGTCAACAGCTTCGGGCAATTGCCAGTAGGGCTGATAACCCGCTATTATTATGGACTATTGGAGTATATTGAGTTACTTCACTGAATTCAGGTACCTATAATCTTTGATCTGGCATCAACTATGAAAAGATCCTTTGAAGACCTCTCCAAATACACTTTCTTTAACTACAATGAAACACCCATCCCTGAGAAGACAAAACAAAACAAAACAAAACAAAAAAGGGGGATATAAATAAAGGACCATATTTTTTGTATGTGTGAAGAAAATACACATACAAGATAGTTAGGATGGCTATAGAGCTACTTTCTCTTAGTTCACTGAGAAGAAAGGTTTGTACTAATATTATCTGGACAAGCTGTTATGCCTGCATCTTGTCCTCTGAATAACTACTACAAAGACAACAGCATACAATGCACTAATTATTGTAACTGTCATACTAACCTGTTTTGAAACTATTTCATTGCTATTTTATCCTTTTTCTTATTAAAATGAATTTAAAAAGACCAACATGATATTAGCAAAAGAGAGGGGAAAAAAAATAAAATGCCTCTCCACACTTTATCCAAGGCACCTATGAATGAGGAATTACACTGCAAAGCACATACATAGAAAAGCATACAAGTACATATTTATACATATACATACATGGATACACACATGCACACATATCTACATACAGACCCTTGTAGGCAGACAACGTGCTCACACATAGAGGTACACAGACACACATACATACACAAGCACACTTGCGTGCATGCATACATATAAATCCATACCTACAAACATGAACACATACGTGCACAAGCTCAAATGCACATTAGTTCTCATGAGAGGCAGAGATGACTCATTTTGAAAATTAAACAAGTCAAAGTCATTGTTTATGCAGATTGGATAATGTCTGCCATGCAATATTTTCTGAATGTCTTTGTGAAATTGTTCAACAAAAGCAAAAGTTATTATCAGCCCCTCCCCTCCCCCCAAAAAGTGCTACTACCTACTTCCCTACTGTTAATTATAGTGCTTGGGGGACTGAAATGACCTTCTTTGGAAAAACCGACACAATTCACCACGATTTTGCTGCAGCCCACGCTCCTCCTGACCTAATTTACAGACCTCTTAGCATTTCAGAATATGAATGGAAGGTCACATTTTTCCAAACTTAGAACCTTGTTTCAAAGAAAGACAAGTTTCCTAGTACATGAGATGAAAGACAGAAAAGGAAAAAAAAAAGGGCACCACTCTTTAGACATTAAATAGCTTATTAAATAGCACTTTGATGAATTACGGTAAGTGTAAATAAATAAGAAACATATGGATTGGATTTCCTTTGAAACCTAATGGACTTCGATTATAAGAAAGGAGCTCTTTTTTTTAACATAACAAACAAACAAACAGGCAAACAAGACCCTCACACTCCAGCCGGTGGCAGCGCTCCTCTAAGAACCTCCACGTCCATCACCAGCTTCCACTAGACTTAGTTATTAGGACGTGGGAGAAAAGTAAGTAATTTTTCTTAATTATTATTCAGAAAACAAGCTTGTGGGCATATATAGCACTAAACATATTGACATGCTCCGGAGACACCGTGTTCATCATCCACTTAGCCTGACACGCAGATTCTCAGATTGAAAAAAGGTACACATGCCCTCTAGATCCTCAAACCAGGAAGATTTCCTTCAGTCTTTTATATACAAATCATGTATATATATATGCATCTGAGTTATTTTTTCTGCCAGATTTTTAAAGTATTGTTACTTTTTAAAAAGTGCAAATGCAAGCGTTGCAACATTGCTTGGAATCAAGGCCTGTTCTTCCAGGAGGAAAATGTCTCCTATTTCCTAAGGACATACAGAATCAGAAGCCACGACCCACCTCACAAATGACCATGAAATGAGCACCAGGCCCGCTTCCCGGCTGGCGGGAACTTTCCCTGAAGGGTGAGCTTTGTTTCCATGTCTGTGTTTTCTTCATTTAAAACTGCTCCACATGTAGTGAAATCAGTTGGAGGGGAGGGAAGAAGAGCTCAGGCTTCCCAGACAGCAGGAACACAGAAATGCCAACAGCAAGAGAGATGTCAATGATAATTCCCTTTGTGCACCCTGTGCCCACGCCGTGCCAGCTGCCACGCTGATTTCTGCTGTTCTCTGCCTTATCCAGTCTTCCTAGAATGCCCAGAGTGCTGTGGTCTCCACTTTGCTGTTCGGCGAACAGGCTGAGCCTCCTCCCAAGTCAGGTGAAGTGATGCTCCCTTGTTTTCCATTGAGGACCATTGCCATGGAGGGGAGGGGTAACTTGGAGTCCCTGATACCAGAGTTGGGCCTTTATTTGCCTTTGTCCCAGCATGAATGCTCTGCTACATGCCCTCAGACTAACACACACAGGCCATAGAGTGGGAGAGCAGAAGGGATCCGAGGGGCAGAGGAGTGGCAAGAGCTGCGTGTCCCAAGCTTAGACCATTGTCACTTCAGGTGACATAGTGAAGTGAAACGCCTGGTTGACATGACTTCCCATCTGTGCAGCCTACTTGCTTACTGGGAGGTGGGCGTAGGGGTGGGACTATGCCTCTGACGGTTGCTTTCTTGAATTCCTAGAAGTCAAAATGCATCCTCGACACCGGGTTCAGTTCAACGGACATCAAGAAGGTAAGGCAAAACCCCTGTGAGTCTCAAGCTATCCCAAGTTGACTTTCACTTGAATGAGACTATTTGTTCCTGGAAAGAGCTTTGGGATAGAACATGCATCCCCAGGGGCCCTTTGGATGGCTCCCTAGGCCGGCTCTGAACTTTGAGAAGATTATGTGGCCCAGCCGAGTGTGGGCGACGTCGTTTATCCTAACCCTTTCTCTGGCATCTGCTCAGGGCACCGATACAGAATGTGGCCAACCCTTCCCCGAGCATGATTCACGACTGCACAACTCCCGTGTCTCAGGGTTGTTTTGCAAAGGTCATGTGGTTTTCCCATCCAATGAAACAAAGGAGAGATTGCCCATTTGAAAGAAAGGTCAATGAATGTTTAGTTATACAGGTCTTGCTTTGACTTGCCCTTGACCACCCAGCAAGAAAAAAAAAAAAAAATCCTTAATTACAATGCATGGAAAGCCGGGCGTGGTGGCGCACGCCTGTAATCCCAGCACTCGGGAGGCTGAGGCAGGAGGATCAATGTGAGTTCGAGACCAGCCTGGGCTACAAAAGTGAGCTTAAGGC
>PVJA010033583.1:13301-23324 GCA_004027025.1 Myocastor coypus | reverse complement strand
GCGGGTGCGCAGGCTCAGCTCCCAGCGGTGGGGTTTGGGCTGGGCTGGGACCATCATTGTTTTTAAAGTTGATTTAAAACCTTCAAAATTAGTTTCCTAGTTTTTGAGAGTTTACTTACTGTAACTAGCTAAAGCTTTACTTAATATTTTATTAGTGACTGTTGCAATGCAAGAAACAATGCTAAGTATCCACAGCAAGAAATAATTTCCTACTGAGACATAGGCACTTGTGATCCCCAAGGCTGTGTTCTAGAGATGAGGCTGTTGTCATTGCTCCTCTTCTTAGATCATCTTCATTCTCTCCCTCTTCCCTGACTTTGTGACCGGACACCAAAATGTGGAATTTGCCACAAACTCTGTCTCTTCTTTACAAAGCCCTCAGCAATAGTATATTCTTTGGTTGGGCTTGACCTTCCAGATCTCACTTAAGTGCATTTCCTTGGTGGAACTAATTTGGACAGTGTAATTTTTAGTTTAACTTCCCATTCAACATTAGTCAGCAGTCTATGAAAATAACTCCTAAGTTTCAGGAGATTATATAACCAAAAAAGTTAATTTCTTGCTCTGGTTATATTAGCGACCAAGAGTTGGCTATCACTCATGTGTCATATGATTGTGAAGAGTGTGTAGGTCTTCTGGACCTTCCATTCTTAGCAGATGCAAGAGAAGACAATGGACAGAAGCACGCAGCGCCTTTTAAAGCTCCTGCTCAGGTTAATATAGCTGAAATAGCACATCAGAAACCCACATCTTCTGTGTTCCAGGTGTATTAAACAGAATGGAAGGGTGTCCTGAATGTTTTGGGGTGGTGAGCATTCTGTGACTGGAGGTCTGAGGATAAACTGTGAACAAATTAGAGTTATCTTACATCGACAAGGTAATGTTGCATAATCTGAGGAAAGTGAATAAATATGCTGGAACACCTTTGGGGTTTTTCCTTGGTTGAACAAAAAGCTTCGTAGTATTTTAAGTGGAACTGAGTGAAATCACTTTGTTTTTAAAATTTAAGTTTATTAAAAAGCATTAAAATTGATTTTCATGTTGAATAAAAGTGCTATTTCATTAAATCATTAAGTTACCTTTAGTTCATTGGGACCTATATACTTGTTTGCAGTTAGATTGATTCTTAAAACATTTAATGTATTCTGATCTTAAAGTATGCACTGTTTATAATCTCTGTGGTGGTAGTTTGGAATCTTCTTGTCTTCTAGTTTAGTAGAGTTGTATTGCAGCTGACATCACTGTGATACTGATCTTACTGGGACATTTGCCCTGCCATATTGCATACATGTTACATAAAGTATCATAGGTGAAACTTTTAAGAAGGGAGAGCCATTTTAATGTTTAAGAGTCTAGTCCAAAATCCCCTCAAAAATGTTGTGTACTTCCTCTTTGAACAGTAACTGTCAACTGTAGACCTTTCGTAATCACGCTGTTAAGCTGTTAAGCACAAGGTAAAAGTTTAATGTTGCCATCCCTTTGCAGTCATAGCAGGGTAAATAGGCCTTCCATTTTTCTTGCCATTTTTTGTGACATTTATCTATTAACCTCTAGATCTCTAACACAGCAGCTCTGTCGCCTAAAGCCATTCCGAATCATAAATGTAGCAAAATTACAGTTTTGAGGTAGCCACCAAAATTGTTTTTTTTGGCTTGGGGTCACCACGACATGAGGAACTGCATTGTGGGGTCACGGCATTAGAAAGGTTGAGAACCACGGCTCTAACAGGTAGGTGTGCTTAAACACCTAAATGGCGTTTTACTTAATTGCTTTTGTTTATTGTATGTCAAGCTGATAGTTTAGCCTCATAATAGAAGCAATTTAATGTGGGAGATGGTGGAGAGACAGAATTATACATTGTGATTAAATGCTTTAGTAAAGTTATATATGTATTTGATAGTCTAGGAGAAAGAGAATCTTTATGAAAATGAGGAGACATTTCCAGGAGGCCAGAGAGGTCAGGGGAAATTGGATTCAGACTTCCTTGGAGAGGGGGAAGCCTGAGCCTTAGAGGCCTAGAACTGTTTCTGGGATTATGGGTGTGAGGAGGACTGACACAGATTAAACCTACAGAAATAGAAAGAGCTAGATAGTGAAGGACTGCTTGTGTTGGAGAAAGAGTTCTATAGGACTAGAAGCTGCTGAAGTATGTGAAGAGAATTAACCTAGTAAGATTTGCTGTAGTCTAAGAGTATGGAGAGAATGGAGCCTAGGCACTAGTTAGGGGCTGTAATTGTTGCAGTCTAGACAAGAGATGGAGGCCTGAACAACTAAAGCTTTGGAAGCAAGGAGGTTTCAGGTTTGGGAGATATTTAGGGACTAAAGACTATAAAATTTGGGGTGAGGGAAAGGACATAGACTCAAGATTGTTAAATGGAGAGCCAGTGATTATTTGAAATAGGTGTGGAAGGAAGGAAGGAAGGTGCGGTCATGTGAAGCTACCTAGAATTCAAGTACAGAAATCCAGAGGCAGTTGGTAAATCCTATGTCTTATAATATTGAAAATCCTGAAACAAAGATATAATTTCAACCTATTTTTTCCTCTTTGAGAATTTTATATCACTAAATTCTCTGGTTTTCAAAAAAAAAACAAAAACAACTTTGCTCTTACTAAATAGTGCAGGCTTATAATTAAAAAATTCAAATTATATGAAAAGACAGAACCAATGATTCCTTCTCTTACTCATCACCCATTCTTGGAACTGTTAGCCGAAGTCAGTCATTTGACCATGCTACATATAGCTGTTATGTAATTTACTGTTATCCACTGCATGCTTCATGTCCCTTTCTTTCGATGTTAGAATTTTTGATTTAATTAAAAAGCCATGATTACAATATAGCTATGTCAGTATTCATTGAAGAACCAAAACAGTATGTATAGATTTTTTTCCCCTGAGAACTTTGCTATTAATTGCCTTGTTTGTGGTTGTGTAGTTTTGTTAATATATTCTTGAAACTTTACAATAGCTTAGATTCACTATCTGACCAATAATCTTTTGAACTACTCAGATAAATCTGTTTGTGTTTTTGTGTGCCTGTGAAGCTGTCCGTTTTCAGGTTCCTGTTCCAGTTCTTGTTTCTATTTATTGTTTAGGACCAGTGCATAGTTGCCACTCAGTATCTGTGTAAATAGGTGGAATGTTGTTTATGTTTTTGCTCTTTTTACAGTTGATCTTAGCCAAAAGGCTGAGAAGCAATACATTTTACTCTTTTTGTTTTGCTGAATGTGTGGTGTGTATGTTTAAATGCTTTCATACTTGATTGACAGTTTGGGTATGGAATTCTTTTTTTTATTATTAATGGCTGACTCAGCCTGCCCCGGGGGTTGGGCTGGTACAGCATGTGTTGCCAGGAATCCAACTTTGGTCTCTGGGGTTGTCTAAACTTGCCTAAGCAAGCACTTTAGACTGCTGAGCCATCTCTCCAGCCCTTGGGTATGGAATTCTTTTTTTTTTTTCTTTTTAAGACAGGGTCTCGCTATGCAGCTCAGGCTGGCCTGGAGCTCATTTTTGTAGCCCAGGCTGGTCTTAAACTCATGCTGATCCTCCTGCCTCAGCCTCCCAAGTGCTGGAATTACATGCGTGTGCCACCACGCCCGGCTTGGGCATGGAATTCTTAACTGAAATTTGCCTTGGCGGTTTTTAAAGTGTTGCTCCCTGATTATTAAGCTTGCATGTTACAGTGAATGGAAAGGTCATTCTTCAGTATGACTTTTTTTCCTTGTGAGAAAATTCTAGGATACCCTGGTGCTGAGCTGGCAACAGAATCTGGGCATGATGGCGTGTGCCTATAATCCCAGCACTTGGGAAGCAGAAAACAGGATCACTGAGTCAGAGCTGCATTGTGAGACCCTGTACCAAAAAAAAAAAAAAAAAAAAAATCTAGGATATTAGATTAATATGGCAATATTTCTTTTTATTAAAATCTTGATTTTTTTGTGTTTAGTGTCTGTTAAAACTACATTTTCTGTTCTGTTTCTCTTAATTACCTGGGAGAGGTCCTTAGTGTTTTCTTTACCTTTACATTCGATTTTTAACACTGGCTATATTTTAAATTTAGGAGCATCTGAATTCCATTTTCATGACTTATCTTTAATTTTTATAGTTTTTTTTTAAAAGTGTCCTATTTGGGTTTTTTTTGTTCTTTTTTTAGCTTGTCAATATTTGTTTTGATTTTTCATATCTGAGACATTCTGCAAATCTTGGGTTATCCTTAACTGTTCATACTTAACATTGAAAAAGGCTAATTGGTAATTCTGCGTTTCTAGGAGGACTTGCCAAGTTTAACTTGAGACAGTTGTGTGCAGAGTTGCTGTTTTGTGAGGAACTACCAAGTATTAGTATGTGAATGTCTTCTCTAGAAACTGAATGTTCAGTTTCTATAGAGAAGGATCTTCCAAGTGGAATCTTAAGTAGAATGCGTTTCTCCTGCTGGTGTTCTGAAATTTAAAAGAGTGGGTGTTTGAGCATTTCTTATGTCGACTTTTGACTTTCACTTCATCCCTCAGTGCTAGGCTTCATATTCCCCATGCAAGCCCCCTGTATCTGGATCTCCAAGCCCTTCGGACTTTTCTTTCAGTTTCTTCACAGAATAACCCTTATTCTCTGCTTCTGTTGACTGTTTCATCTGCAGATATCTGCAGCTGGTCCCTAACTCGCCCTCCCCCGTTTCCATCTGTGCCAATATTCCACATTTATTGAGTCCTGTCATCTAATTCTGAACTTACCTGGGTCTTTCAGGGCAAGATCAGCTCCCTTTCCTCAAGGATCTACCTTAGCACCTGTCTGTTGTTACTGCTTCAGAGTCAAAATGTTCTTGGTACCATGCCAAAGAGATCAGTTTGTTTAAACTTTGAGAGGACACCATAAAAAAGTTATAAACTGTGCAGACTTGCATTTAGCATAGTTTGTACCTACACAATGTCATTTGAATAAATACTATTTTGAATACTTTGAATTTTGTGAGATTTTTGGCTTGGTAGGTGATATAATGGATGTCTTGATGGCCACTGTCATCACGTGTTCATGTTAGAAACTGTGTCACAGGCTCAAGTGTGACATTGAAACTGTAGTATTGTGCAGTAACCGTTCCAAAGAAACAGAGATCTCAATCTTCCCAGTAGCCTCTGAAGCTAGATATATATATATTTTCAGTAGTGGTAATGAAAGAAGTTTCTATTGTTTTACATTTCCCTAAATTGAAAAATGTGTGGATTTCTAAGCAGTAAATCAATAACTATATTTTCCACACAAGTTTTACTGTTTTCGGGGGAAGAGGAGTTTCCTTTGAAGTTAGGCAAAACGGGTTATAAACTGGCAGCTAGTTGATGTGTTACAACCTTTGTCAGGACCATAAAACTTTCCTTTTGAAGGTTGGACAGCAGAGAATCCTTAAAAGAATGTGTTAATTGAGCCGGGCGTGGTGGCTCACGCCTGTAATCCCAGCACTTGGGAGGCTGAGGCAGCAGGATCAGTGTGAGTTCGAGACCAGCCTGGGCTACAAAACTGAGTTCAAGGCCAGCCTGAACTGCATAGTGAGACCCTGTCTCAAAAAGACAAAAGTGTTAATGAAGACTTATCTAAATTAAAAATAGGACAGCAGCATTACCTGGTTGTGTGCTTATGTAACTGCCACTTCATGATTAAATAAATATGGTGGACATTAGGAAGAATGGCCTGATAATCATACAAGATATTTTAAATAGTTCATAGTATTTAAATTGAATTTTGTGCCGGGTGTAGTGGCTCTCGCCTGTAATCCCAGCACTTGAGAGGCTGAGATAGGAGGATTATGTGAGTTCGAGATCAGCCTGGGCTACAAAAGTGAGCGCAAGGCTAGCCTGAACTGCATAGTGAGACCCTGTCTCAAAAAAAAAATTGAATTTTGTAAGGGTCAGCCAAATAGCTCAGCAGCCGAGGGTTTGATCCCTGGGTCTATCCTGCCAGCGCTCTGTCCCCGGGGCATGCTGAGATGGCAGTTGAGACTGGGCATGGTGGTGGTGCCTGCCTGTAATCCCCAGCTCTGGGGAGGCTGAAAGCAGGTGTATCACTACTAGTCAGATCTAGGAGTGAGATCCTGAACCCCCTATAAATCCCTCCCTAACATACCAAAATAAATAAATAAATAAATAGATGAATAAATAAATAAAATTGAATTTTGTAAACCATACACCTTAAAACTTTTTAAAATTACTTTTAATAGGAAATTACAATGTGACAGCTTCAAAACATGTTAGTAATACATTCCCAATAATTGATACAATGCATATTATTGTCCTCATTGTAGTTATTTATATAGGGTATAGACATGATAAGTTTTCTAATGGTTGTTAGAACAATAGATTTTTTCTCTTTGATCTAAGAGAAGGTAGTTATATACATAGTCAAATGTTCCATAATTGCAGATAAACTTTGAACCTCTCCAGACACTTAAAGCACTGAACAGATTTAGCCTACTTTAAAAAAACAACCCCCCCAAGTCGAATTTCTTCATTAAAACGTTAGCAAGTTTTGTATTAGCAAATCAAAATATACCTGAGTAGTTGGTATGGGTTTTGTTTTTGTTTTTGGAAAAAGAAAAGGGACATTTAAGATATTTGGTAACTTCTTTTACCTTTTTCTTTTTAAACTGATCTGTTCACTTAGTTTTGTTTTTTTGTTTTTGGCTGAACTGTGGATTGAACTTAGGCCCTTGCGCTTGCCAGGCAATGCTTATTCTATTGAGCTATCTCCCCAGCCGATCTATTCACTTAAGAGCTGCTATCTTCGTGTAATTTTTTTTGGAAACAGCTGACATTTTCTTTTTTAAAGATTAAGCTCCTATTCTGTTGTTAGAATACATTATGTTGTTTTTATTCTCTTCCACTATGACCATTCCCTTTATTCCCAAGAGTTTTCTCTCCTTTCTAAAGGTTTTACTCTTGCACTTTATGCTTTCTGTCCAGTACTTTAAAGAGTTCAGTCATGTCCAAGGAGCAGAAAGATTCCACCTGTGTTAGACAACACAGATTTACCAGATTGGTATTGATAAATGGGCACACTGATAACCAGAAGCCATACTTTCCTTATAAAGCGTTAAATAGTGAAAGTTAAATAGATAGCCCAAAGCTTTTTCTTCTAGTCGCTTTTGATTACCTATAGTTAATCTAAAAACTTATGTTTCAGAGATAATTTAGCAGTTTCATTTGGCTTGTTTCATAATTGCACTTACAGTCTTCAAGGGTGAATTCTAAGTGAACGGTGAGAAGTGGGTGGGTTGTTTTTGGTGAAGAGTAGGGATATGGAGTAGAACTTATGTTAGTCTTTAACATAAAAAGTTTCTAGCTGTCCTTTTAAATATTTGATCTATCTACACTTTTATTTAACTCTCCAAGTTGTTCACAGCAGATAAATTGCTGGTACACAATCACTGAAGAGTAACACGGATATGATGCCTGCTGTCCTGAGCTGTTGATACAGTAGCATTCAATAGCGATTCTCAAACCAGAACAGCTTTGTGAATCACCTAAGTAGTGCTTATTAAATGGAGGCTACTAGTGTTTCTGATTACCTAGAAAGGAGACTTGAGTTTACCTCAAGCTGATACTGATGCTGCTCTGAATGTCACAGTTTGAGAACCATAAATAGGAGGTAATGATCAGTCTGCAGTAGGCCAATAGGAGTTAGTAATACCTACTGTAATTTATGAAGTTAGGCTTCTCTTAAAAAACACGAAAGGGGCTGGGGAGATAGCTCCGAGGCACCAGTGCCTGCTGGGCAAGTGCAAGGTCGTGAGTTCGAACCCTGGTCCCACAAAAAAAAAAGAAAGAAAAAAAGAAAAAACACGAAGTAAGCAGAAAGGATTATCTAGTATGGCTAGTCATATTTATTTAACCTGTGTGGAATCAAATATGGTTTACTCTTTAATTCCAAAACAACTAAATTAAGTAGTATACCTTGTATTGTCTTTTTATTAGTGTGTTAGTAGTACAGAATGATTACACTTATTGTAAGGAGCTGGTACATGTACATAGAACAGTTTCTTTTTCATCCTTCTCCCTTCCCTGTTCCTTCCATCTCTTGATCTAATTGTAAAACCTTTATTTCTACGTTCAATTTTTTTCATCCTCTTCTCCTTTACCCCTCCCCTCTCTTTGCATCTCTTGTTCCCCTTTCCATTTGGAAAAGACCTCCCTACTTCCTATTATATAATATCTTATTTTGCTCTTTATTTAAATTTTGAGTTTCTCAAATTAGAGAAACTAAGTGATATTTAGACTTGTGTTTCTGAATTTGCTTAACATTATGGTCTCAAGTTGCATCCATTTTTGTACAAGTGACTCAAATTGCATCCTTTATGGCAAAATAGTACTGTGTTGTGTATAAATACTACATTTTCTTTATCTGTCATCTGTTGATAAGCATATAGGCCACTTTCAGGATTTGGCTATAAATAGTATGTATGTATCACTGCAATATGACATCTTGGAAGGGAAATGGCTGGGTCAGATAAAATTTCTAGCTTTAGGTTTTTTGAGGAATCCCCATACACTTTCCACAGCTTCTACCAACAAAGTGGAAGGGCCCCCCCCCCCCCTTTTTTTGTGGGACTGAGGTTCGAACTCACAACCTTGCATTTGCCAGACAGGCACTTGTGCATGGAGCTATCTCTTCCCAACCCTCCCCCAAAGCCTTTTAAGCATTTGTTATTTGATTTCTTGATGCTTGATGGCTACCATTCTTTCTGGAGTAGAAATGGGATCACAGTGTTAACTTTATTTTGCATTTCTATACTTGTCTTATTTTTCTGTTAAACACTTACTTTGGCTCAGTAAGTTTACTTTAGGTTTATGGAATACTTACTATTAAAAAACTTACTATTTAAAATTTGGACTTCAGCTATGAATTATTTAGGTCTAGTTTGAAGTAGCTCTGTAAACAAATAATATTTTACATTTTGATGAGTTGTTTGATTAAAAGTATGAACATTTCTTCTATTTGAATTATACCTTTGATACTTTCCTATTAATTAGCAACTTGATAATATTTTCTGCTATTACATGTAGTGATATACTTATATTACATGTGTAACTTAATTTATGTTACTAGCCCTTATATTCATTTGGGTTCATAACATTGCAGAATTTAAGAGACAGGAGAGACCCCTGGGAAAAAGGAAGATTTTATTAGTTACATCTGACTCAACCAGACATTTGTCTGAAGGAGGAATGAACCCTTAACAGTAGAAATGCATGTGTCCAGGGGTCGGCCTGTTTAATGGCACAAAAGTAATTGAGGTTGCAGACAAAGGCAGTTATTAATGTAGTGACAGTTCTGTAACTTAGCCTTGGAAGAATAACAGAAACTTTTGAGTCTTGTGGGAGCAGGGTGTCATAAACCTAGATATTACAGATACCGTAGGGATGTTACAGGATTCTTTTTTCAAGATCATAATTGTTACTTTTATCAGGAACAGAGCAGAGGTCAGCCTTGAAGGAAAATAGATCCTGGTGGGAACAGGATGCCACAAGACTCTTTACAGGAATGTACTTGTTAACCTTATCTGTAACCTCACAGAGGTATGTACTTTCAGGGAGGGGTGTTCTGGGGGAGAAATAAACTTGGTTTTATTCTGAGTTCTGCTTAAATACCTCCCCTCCCCTTTTGCGTTCTTTTAACTGGACTGGGCTCAGATGTTCCATCCTTGTGTGTCACTTGTCTTTAAGTACCTGGATTAAAGGTGTGAAACCCTGTGCCTAGCCTTGTGATGTCTTTTGAAACAAACTTAAAAAGTAGTCCCTTGCTTTCAAGGGGAAAATCTAATCTACATGAAATTTCTATATTTGTTATTTCATTTTTGCCTAGGTTCTATGCTGTTTTTTTTTTTTTTTTTTTTTTTTTTTTTTTTTTTTTTTTTTTTTTTTTTTTTTTTTTTTTTTTTTTTTTTTTTTTTTTTTTTTTTTTTTTTTTTTTTTTTTTTTTTTTTTTTTTTTTTTTTTTTTTTTTTTTTTTTTTTTTTTTTTTTTTTTTTTTTTTTTTTTTTTTT